>CM050164.1:5921003-6006003 GCA_027410445.1 Discoglossus pictus | reverse complement strand
CCCCAATTTGTAATAAGAAATGAGCAACATTATAATTATAGCGCGTGACTTGATGTTGTCTTGTTCTGTTTCCAGGTCACATTGCTGCTCTCTATGAGCGAGCGCTGGCACCTCCTCCACAAGCTCCTCCTCCTGCGCCTAAACCTAAGAGAAGGTCACATGACTGGGAGACAAAGCTCAGGTATGATGCAGAGCAATGAGAAATAGGATTATTACTGGCGAGATTCTTGTATACTTGCACGCTTGTCCATTTGTACATATGGCTTGTATAGTATACTTGCACGCTTGTCCATTTGTACGTGTGGCTTGTATAGTATACTTGCACGCTTGTCCATTTGTACATATGGCTTGTATAGTATACTTGCACGCTTGTCCATTTGTACGTTTGGCTTGTATAGTATACTTGCACGCTTGTCCATTTGTACGTATGGCTTGTCCATTTGTACGTATGGCTTGTCCATTTGTACGTGTGGCTTGTATAGTGTACTTGCACGCTTGTCCATTTGTACGTGTGGCTTGTATAGTGTACTTGCACGCTTGTCCATTTGTACGTGTGGCTTGTATAGTGTACTTGCACGCTTGTCCATTTGTACGTGTGGCTTGTATAGTATACTTGCACGCTTGTCCATTTGTACGTGTGGCTTGTATAGTATACTTGCACGCTTGTCCATTTGTACGTGTGGCTTGTATAGTATACTTGCACGCTTGTCCATTTTTACGTGTGGCTTGTATAGTATACTTGCACGCTTGTCCATTTGTACGTATGGCTTGTCCATTTGTACGTGTGGCTTGTCCATTTGTACGTGTGGCTTGTATAGTGTACTTGCACGCTTGTCCATTTGTACGTGTGGCTTGTATAGTGTACTTGCACGCTTGTCCATTTGTACGTGTGGCTTGTATAGTGTACTTGCACGCTTGTCCATTTGTACGTGTGGCTTGTATAGTATACTTGCACGCTTGTCCATTTGTACATATGGCTTGTATAGTATACTTGCACGCTTGTCCATTTGTACGTTTGGCTTGTATAGTATACTTGCACGCTTGTCCATTTGTACGTATGGCTTGTCCATTTGTACGTGTGGCTTGTCCATTTGTACGTGTGGCTTGTATAGTGTACTTGCACGCTTGTCCATTTGTACGTGTGGCTTGTATAGTGTACTTGCACGCTTGTCCATTTGTACGTGTGGCTTGTATAGTGTACTTGCACGCTTGTCCATTTGTACGTGTGGCTTGTATAGTGTACTTGCACGCTTGTCCATTTGTACGTGTGGCTTGTATAGTGTACTTGCACGCTTGTCCATTTGTACGTGTGGCTTGTATAGTGTACTTGCACGCTTGTCCATTTGTACGTGTGGCTTGTATAGTATACTTGCACGCTTGTCCATTTGTACGTGTGGCTTGTATAGTATACTTGCACGCTTGTCCATTTGTACGTGTGGCTTGTATAGTATACTTGCACGCTTGTCCATTTGTACGTGTGGCTTGTTTAGTATACTTGCACGCTTGTCCATTTGTACGTGTGGCTTGTATAGTATACTTGCACGCTTGTCCATTTGTACGTGTGGCTTGTATAGTATACTTGCACGCTTGTCCATTTGTACGTGTGGCTTGTATAGTATACTTGCACGCTTGTCCATTTGTACGTGTGGCTTGTATAGTATACTTGCACGCTTGTCCATTTGTACGCGTGGCTTGTATAGTATACTTGCACGCTTGTCCATTTGTACGCGTGGCTTGTATAGTATAATTGCACGCTTGTCCATTTGTACGTGTGGCTTGTCCATTTGTATGCATGGCTTGTATAGTATACTTGCACGCTTGTCCATTTGTACGTGTGGCTTGTATAGTATACTTGCACGCTTGTCCATTTGTACGTTTGGCTTGTATAGTATACTTGCACGCTTGTCCATTTGTACGTATGGCTTGTCCATTTGTACGTGTGGCTTGTCCATTTGTACGTGTGGCTTGTATAGTGTACTTGCACGCTTGTCCATTTGTACGTGTGGCTTGTATAGTGTACTTGCACGCTTGTCCATTTGTACGTGTGGCTTGTATAGTATACTTGCACGCTTGTCCATTTGTACATATGGCTTGTATAGTATACTTGCACGCTTGTCCATTTGTACGTTTGGCTTGTATAGTATACTTGCACGCTTGTCCATTTGTACGTATGGCTTGTCCATTTGTACGTGTGGCTTGTCCATTTGTACGTGTGGCTTGTATAGTGTACTTGCACGCTTGTCCATTTGTACGTGTGGCTTGTATAGTGTACTTGCACGCTTGTCCATTTGTACGTGTGGCTTGTATAGTGTACTTGCACGCTTGTCCATTTGTACGTGTGGCTTGTATAGTGTACTTGCACGCTTGTCCATTTGTACGTGTGGCTTGTATAGTATACTTGCACGCTTGTCCATTTGTACGTGTGGCTTGTATAGTATACTTGCACGCTTGTCCATTTGTACGTGTGGCTTGTATAGTATACTTGCACGCTTGTCCATTTGTACGTGTGGCTTGTATAGTATACTTGCACGCTTGTCCATTTGTACGTGTGGCTTGTTTAGTATACTTGCACGCTTGTCCATTTGTACGTGTGGCTTGTATAGTATACTTGCACGCTTGTCCATTTGTACATGTGGCTTGTATAGTATACTTGCACGCTTGTCCATTTGTACGTGTGGCTTGTATAGTATACTTGCACGCTTGTCCATTTGTACGTGTGGCTTGTATAGTATACTTGCACGCTTGTCCATTTGTACGTGTGGCTTGTATAGTATACTTGCACGCTTGTCCATTTGTATAGTATACTTGCACGCTTGTATAGTATACTTGCACGCTTGTCCATTTGTACGTGTGGCTTGTATAGTATACTTGCACGCTTGTCCATTTGTACGCGTGGCTTGTATAGTATACTTGCACGCTTGTCCATTTGTACGCGTGGCTTGTATAGTATAATTGCACGCTTGTCCATTTGTACGCGTGGCTTGTATAGTATACTTGCACGCTTGTCCATTTGTACGCGTGGCTTCTATAGTATACTTGCACGCTTGTACGTGTGGCTTGTATAGTATAATTGCACGCTTGTCCATTTGTACGTGTGGCTTGTATAGTGTACTTGCACGCTTGTATAGTATATTTGCACGCTTGTCCATTTGATCTTAATTGTAACAGAATGGACACAATCAGATATATGTGTATATATAGAGGCTGGATGGATGTTACTGGGAGGGCCGCTATAATATTTCTCGTCTCTTGCGCAGGCCGGACGCCGGGTCTCGGGACTCTCACTGGCCAGACCGGTTACTGCAGGAGAGGTAATCACAGGAGGCTACTTCTGCGCCTTTTAGTTTGTATTTTCCCAAAAATTAGAAGTAAGATGTCTGAGGTGTCGCTAATATATTATTTTTATACAAAGCAGCAAAAAACAGATATTATAATAAGTTCTGCATCTCGGGTCTCGGGTCGCATCTTGCTCTGAAATAACGTGACTTGCATTATAAGATGTACTTAGTCACATATTTAAAGGGATATGTGCAGCTCCTGTGTGTCACTAGATATATAATATCCCTGGGTATCTATTTACTGTCACCTTATTTTATTAAGACCTATTTATAAGCTCTGTTACTGCCTAAAATCATAAAATAGTTCCTGTATGGGTCTACCCTCTGCAGCTCATGAATACATTGTGATTCTAAATGCAGGGGGTGTACTACTGTCTCATAATAACCAATCAGTGGAAACATTCTGCAACATGTTTCTGAGAGAGGTCATTGACAGGCTAACCCGTCACAGTCTCTGTATGAGATAGAGGGTTGTATGGTTTAGAGCTCACCAGCACTTCTCCATATAATAAGTACATCAAACTAAATATTGTGTATATTATTGTTTTCATATAACTCTCTCTATATAATATATATTTATACATATAACTCTCTCTATAATATATATTAATACCAACCCACTGACAGGATATTCCATGTTATATTATATACATTGGATGTATCGGGATGTATTTGTGAGATATCGTCTTATCATTTCCCAGACAGGAGATCAAGGAGCACAAGGACACCTTATCAGGGATGAGGAGCTATGTCCACCCTCCATACTTCCAATCAGACGTGGGCAGAGCTTTCATCCATTCGCAGGTTAGAAGGGTAACCTACCTACAGCAGTGCCCTTAAAGGGTCTCATTTAATACCATTTAAACAGAGCAATTATCCAGGCAATGCAGAGCATTGTGTTGATACAGTCTTGTGCCTGATATGCTAGCACTTCCTGTCCTTTCTTAAAGGTATATAGAAGTTTCCTGGGTTTCAAGTAGATTAGTCGAAAAATATTTATTATATTGAAAAGTTGAAAGTTCTTACATATTTATATGCTGGGTGTGCTGTCTGGATTTGCACACCCCTAGGACGCTTACATTACAGTGTAGCCAGCTGCAGAGCTCCTAGGTACAGGTTGTGACTGTCATGGCTCACTTGGCAGTCATCTGGGACTTGGACAGATGTCTGTCACAGACTGTTGACACAAGAGACGATACCTGGGGGTTTGGGGCTCCCAGACACCCTGTTATACTGTTATAAGGTTATATTGTTATTTTGTGGTCTAGGGGATAAAGTATTATAAGTTTACCCCTTAGCATATCCCCATCCCTTCCATGTTTAGGCTCATTGTAATGGGTGTCATGTGAGGGAGCTGGTGGGATGTGTTGGTTGTATGTGTGTGAAACATTGTGTGTTGTATTTGTAAATATGAATGTATGTTATTATATTAGTATGTTATTATATTGTAGAGGGGAAGCCCATTGAATACAGCCAAAACCTCCTTTGTTCCCAAAGGCCTGTTAATCCCATTAGCTAAGTGTCCAGCAGAGAACTAACAATGGGAAGCTCACAGCTGGAGAGCAGACAGGCAGGCACCCAGAAACAATGGGATGCCCTGAGGCTTCTCAGCCTTCATAGCATGGGCACAGGAGAACCAAGGTGCTTTCCCCTGGAGATTCAGACCCCAAATGGATTAGTTGGCCCGCCTAGTGGGTGGACCTGGGCAGACTTTGTGTGCAGGTGTATTATTGACCCAGGGGCATATGCTGGTAGAGGAGATCGTTTCTGACTCCCTGCCAGGTTTTTCCCAGGCACACTACCTTAAGCTGGGACTTATGCTCTTGCATTCGCAAAGAAGGTCCATAGGTCTAGAGTCAGCCCAAACTTAGGTCTAAAACCTACAGGAGATAAGAGGACTAGGATCCTCTATACTCCATCATCATTGTAGGTTGTGACAGTGACCTCCAAAGGAAGTGCTGCCAGCCACATGGTTAGTGGGGTCACAGCTGAAATCTCCCAAAGGGAGACAGGGATAGAGAGAAAAAAACACAAGCAGTAGTTGATGCAGGGAACATACAACCTGCAGAGTTGTAATCTAGTGTGAATGTGCTGCATAGATAGAAGGTGCTATGTCTTTTCATATAATAGTCTAACGTGTGCCACACTACATATCCCAGGCTGCTTTGCAGCACAGGCAGCAACCCCAGATTGTGATACAAATGTTTCAGGCTCTGCTTCCTCCTGATTGGCCAAAACAATTTTTGAATTGTTTGCTAATTTAGCCTGGGTTTTGAGAGGGTGTTAACCCTAATGTTCAACTGTCAGAAATTACAAGACATTTTGCTAACTTCAAGGTAAGTGTTTAAATGTTTATTCTGGTATTTTTTCATACTCTTTTGATTCTCCTCTATCAGATGCTTCATAATCCAGGAAACTTAGATATAGCACCGAGCGAGCAGCAATGGTATCTGATCTTGAACAATACATTTATTATTCTGTATGTTGTACTCATTACCACTATGTGGTTGTAGCATCACACTGAGCATTCAGGGAAACTTCTAAAGTCTGTGAATAATACTAACCCCCCCCCCAGAGCCGGCCATAATTCTGCCCTTTCATCTCCATGTGATCCCACAGCTCCCAGCAGGAGCTCCTCAAACCCATAACTCTCCCAGCATTCCCTCCTCGCACCTGCTCGCTCCTCGGACGTTACACGCGCAGCCTCTTGTGATTTAGATCACATCAAGCCGTTCTTAGTAAGCCCATTTTTTTACTAAACCTCTCTTTGTAATTTTATGGATGTTACTGGTCCGGGATCATATGTAGTTATTGCACCTAAATGTAGGGAACACGTGTGTGCGAAACGTAAGCAGTCCCTCATTATTATCACATATATAGTTGTGGATCTTGCGATGTTGGTTATGTTTGCGTGGTTGGTCACGCATTTGCGTCCCTCGCAATGTGAGGGACGCAACCGCAATCCTCGCGAAGCGTGGCTTTCCAGCGGCGCAGTACTTGGCCTGCAATGAGCGCCATCGGCTCAGTAGTACCTGGTTGCCAGTGGAGGACTAGCGTTGAGCGTCGGAGGCTCGAAACACCCTATCCCACCTACCTGGATGCGACCCTGCCAGCAGTGCCGCACTCCGTCTTCTGCTCTGTGGCTCCCGTCCTCCGGCCGGAACTACTTAATGGAGGGGACACACATCAGCGGACGGAGGGGGGGCGCCGCACATTAGCGCACGGAGGGGGTGGGTGCTGCACATTACCGCACAGATTGGGGGCACCGCACATTAGCACGTGGAGTGGGGGCGCACGTAAGCCCGCAGAGGGGAGGCCGCACAAAAGCCCGCTGGGGGGGGGGGGGGGGCACTCCTTAGAATACTGAGCCACAAAATCAATTCTAAATATTTCAGAAATGATTTACTGTAGGGGAAGACTGCAAGTACAATGTATACCTAATGTATCCCTGTGTAATATGATATTAAATTATTCTCCAGCTCCCAGACATGGATCATCTCGCTAAACAGCTGTCTCCAATCACAAAGTCCCAGGAGAGCGGCGAGGGATCGGAGGACTCCACGTCCAGCACCGAGGATCCACATCCAGGTGACAGATCATTAAAGGGCCAGTGTCATGAGCTTATTTAGGGTTTATGCTGCCCTAGACCAATTAGATTTGTGGGCAAGTTCTATTGTCAAGTGTAGAGGTAATTTTTAAATACAACTGAATAGAGATCTCATCTGTATTCTGCGTTCCTCTTAGTCCCCCAAGGGTAATTATCCTTTTAAAAAAAAAAATCATCATTAAAGCAAAATCAAACAGAATAGTTAAAACTTAAAATATTTATGTAATTATATTACATTGTGGGAAACATTTTATATCAGGTCGAGTTGTTGAAAAGAGAACTCTGTGAGTAGGCTGAGTCGCTGGCCCTTTAAGATTTAATAATTAACATGTTTACCCTCTACTAATTATCTTTATGTAAATAGAAGCAAAAGTGCTGCATAAAATATACGAGAGCTTTTGTCATAAGTTACTGTGACATGGACCCGTAGCACTGAGTGATACCCCTTTGTGTGCTGATAGATACAGAAGGTCCTGCTCAGAGCTTCTCCTGTAACGGGCATTTTGTTCTCACCCACAGACACTGAGCTGGACACGGACACCAAGCAAACTGACCACAAGGACTCGGACCATCACTCCATCACATCCACTGCCCAGATAGCTGAGGACAGGGCAGGACTTTTGCACCAGCCACACAACGTACCAGTGACAGCCGGAGGTAATGAGCCCGTGACTTGGGTACAGATGTTATTTTGGGATCTGTCTATTAAAGTTATATAGAGAACCGTAGTGTATGAAAAGTCCCAAAATAAACATTAATAAACTTACCTTTAAAGTTTGCAAAATTTCTCACTTGATTTTGAGAAGGAACACCCCTGTAAATTCAAGCTAAATTAGCATAACATTCATAATTAGTTGTAGCCAATCAGAGGCAGGTATAAGTGTATACAGTGTATCTGTTTCCCTCTCACTGGCTGAGACAAAGCTGCAGCTGTGATTCCGACAGCTGATTGGCCAGGGAACCACTCCACACAGCTCATTGGCTAGGATGCTCAGGGGTGGAGCTGATACAAGTAATGTCAGATGTACTTTGAATGACAAATACAGTGCTTTGCAAAAGTATTCACCCCCTTGACTTTTTACCTATTTTGTTACATTACAGCCTTAAGTTCAATGTCTTGTTAATCTGAATTTTATGTGGTGGATCAGAACACAATAGTCTGAGTTGGTGAAGTGAAATGAGAAAAATATATACATTAAACTATTTTTTAGAAATAGAAAACAGAAAATTGTCCTGTGCGTATGTATTCACCCCCTTTGTTATGAAGCCCATAAAAAGCTCCGGCGCAACCAATTACCTTCAGAAGTCACATAATTAGTGACATGATGTCCACCTGTGTGCAATCTAAGTGTCACATGACCTGTCATTATATATACACACTTTTTTTGAAAGGCCCCAAAGGCTGCAACACCTAAGCAAGAGGCACCACTAACCAAACACTGCCATGAAGACCAAGGAACTCGCCAAACAAGTAAGGGACAATGTTGTTGAGAAGTACAAGTCAGGGTTAGGTTATAAAAAAATATCCAAATCTTTGATGATCCCCAGGAGCACCATCAAATCTATCATAACCAAATGGAAAGAACATGGCACAACAGCAAACCTGCCAACAGACGGCACCCCACCAAAACTCACGGACCGGGCAAGGAGGGCATTAATCAGAGAGGCAGCACAGAGACCTAAGGTAACCCTGGAGGAGCTGCAGAGATCCACAGCAGAGACTGGAGTATCTGTACATAGGACGACAATAAGCCGTACGCTCCATCGAGTTGGGCTTTATGGCAGAGTGGCCAGAAGAAAGCCATTACTTTCAGCAAAAAACAAAATGGCATGTTATGAGTTTGGGAAAAGGCATGTGGGAGACTCCCAAAATGTATGGAGGAAGGTGCTCTGGTCTGAGGAGACTAAAATTGAACTTTTCGGCCATCAAAGAGAACGCTATGTCTGGTGCAAACCCAACACATCTCATCACCCAAAGAGCACCATCCCCACAGGGAAACATGGCGGTGGCAGCATCATGCTGTGGGGATGGGACTGGGAAACTGGTCAGAGTTGAGGGAAAGATGGATGGTGCTAAATACAGGGATATTCCTGAGCAAAACCTGTACCACTCTGCGTGATTTGAGGCTAGGACGGAGGGTCACCTTCCAGCAGGACAATGACCCCAAACACACTGCTAAAGCAACACTTGGGGGGTTTAAGGGGAAACATGTAATGTGTTGGAATGGCCGAGTCACAGCCCAGACCTCAATCCAATAGAAACTCTGTGGTCAGACTTAAAGATTGCTGTTCACAAGAGCAAACCATCCAACTTGAAGGAGCTGGAGCAGCAAGGAGGAATGGGCAGAAATCCCAGTGGTAAGATGTGGCGAGCTCATAGAGACTTATCCAAAGTGACTTGGAGCTGTGATTGCCGCAAAAGGCGGCGCTGCAAAGTAATGACTTTAGGGGGGTGAATAGTTATGCACAGGGACTTTTCTGTTATTTTGTCCTATTCGTGGTTTGTTTGTTTGCTTTTTTATTGTGAAGCAAACAAAAAAAATGTGGCAGGTTCTTTAAATGAAATGATGCAAATCCTCAGCAATCCATGTTACTTCCAGGTTGTGAGGCAACAAAACAAGAAAAATGCCAAGGGGGGTGAATACTTTTGCACGGCACTGTATACAGAATTCCTTAATAAAATGATTTGATATGAGACGCCCAATCAGACAAAGACTTACACAGGAGATCACACAAACTGCCATGTACCTTCAGCTATCTCAGCAGGGAGCCCCATTGTCCTAGGGAAGGGTTGCCATTGTTTAGGTTTTTAGGCATGGCATTTCTATTCACACTGGCACTGCCCGCTAATATCTCTCTTGTACACCAAACATCTGAAAGGAAATAGTCAATTGGTTTACTAATGTGTGTATGTATATATATATAAATATAGTGTGAGAGGGGAAGCTGTAAATGTCACTAGAACATCCACAAGGGGGCGATCCAGAAGGGAAAATACTCTCTATGTGGATTTGAACTCCGGACCCTCTCCACCACAGACTGCAGCCTTACCCACTGTTATCTGTTGTTATGTTTTGTACGTGGCTAGATCTTAATATGATAAAAGTATATTTATCTTGCAGCCCACAATGACCTTGATCCAAACCTCAGCTGGTCACCACTGTCTACACACAGGAACCATCACCCCCTGGCACGCAGTGTAAACATCGATGTAATTGGGCAGCCCCGGAAAGGGAAAGTAAAACTGCCAACATCAATCCTCAGCTCCAAGCCTCCAGCTCTGCCCAACGCCAAGGTGAGGTGCCCAGACTGGGTGGTACTGACATGCGAGTAGGATTGGAGGGTACACACATCACCAAAGCAAGCTGCCCACATGGCAAGGTGCCCACACTGAGATAGAAGGATTCGTTTTCATTGCAATCGCTAATAACTGAATTAGGTGTAGGACCCTGCTCCAGGCACTATCGCTCCTCCTCCTCCTCTTCCTCCTTCTCCTCCTCCTCCTCAGTGCTCTCCCCCGTACCCCCAGTACCTGCTCCTCTCTAGTTACCTCTTCCATGATCTCTCTTGCCACTGGACTCATTGCAGGAATTGGCCGTGTGTCATGGAGTCTGTGCCAGGTGTATAAATTAAGGTACCTCTGCTGTCTAATTAGTATTGGAATAATTAATCTTGATATTGGGCAAAAGCAAGACATATGTTTAATACAGAATTATTATTTACTGCAGACTTCCAGTTCCCTTTCTCAGACAATTATATCTATTACTTTCTCAGGAGGGTTTATACTTGTAATGGAATTTCCATTACTGCTGGTAAGAGCACTGGCAGGTGTAGATGGCACATTTCCATTTGAAACTTCTTGTGAATTCAAAGTCTCCTCCCACCTCAGGAAGTCAATGTCAGTTTTACAGCAGCAGAATTGAGCCTGAATCAGCAAGTAGGAGGTTGAGGGAGTATTTGGAGATAAGGGCAGAGATGTTAAAATAGGAGATGTGTATGGGAATGGTAAGAGTAACCAAGAGCACAATAAACTGCAAGCACTGAGTCTGTTATATGATACATTAGTAACAATGTGATCTCATCCTGTCCGTCTTGGCATGGCCCAGTTCGCAGCGGTAGAGGATCCTGTGAGGCGCAGGTCCAACACTGTAACCACATCCCCG
This sequence comes from Discoglossus pictus, assembly GCA_027410445.1. Lineage (NCBI taxonomy): Eukaryota > Metazoa > Chordata > Amphibia > Anura > Alytidae > Discoglossus > Discoglossus pictus. The sequence goes on along the minus strand of CM050164.1, from coordinate 5,994,895 downwards.
GCAAGCAGATGTACACGGGCGTTACCCCGAGGGTTTCACCTCACCCCATCAGCAGTGCAGTTTGGGTTCCTGAAGGAGGGCTGTACGTACGCCATGACGGTTACCATGAAGAACGTTGGCGTGGAGTTCTGCAGGTAACGTGCCACGGTCTGACCCACCGCGATACAACATCCCAACCTGGCACCCCCTCCTCCCACTCACTGGTACAGGTGATATGTAAAAAGGGTTAACATCCCCTCCTGTGCTAAGATAAATACAAAGGGTTAATAACTCCCTACTTGCTGAGCCCCCCTCTCACTGGTACACCTGGTGCATCCATAGGGTTAATCCCCCCCCCCCCCCCACTGAGCCCCCTCACACTGGTATACATTGTGCATACATAGGGTTATCCCCCCTCCCCTGCTGAGCCCCCTCTCACTAGTACATGTGGTGCATACATAGGGTTAATCCCCCCTCCCTGCTGAGCCCCCCTCTCACTGGTACACATGGTGCATGCATAGGGTTAATCCCCCCTCCCTGCTGAGCCCCCCTCTCACTGGTACACATGGTGCATGCATAGGGTTAATATCTCCCTCCTTGGTGACCTCCCTCTCCTCTTACTGGTACACATGGTGCATACATAGGGTTAATCCCCCCTCTCACTGGTACACAGGGTTAATCCCCCCTCCTTTTGCTGAGCCCCCCTCTCACTGGTATACATAGGGTTAATCCCCCCTCCTTTTGCTGAGCCCCCCTCTCACTGGTACACAGGGTTAATCCCCCTCTCACTGGTATACATAGGGTTAATCCCCCCCTCCTTTTGCTGAGCCCCCCTCTCACTGGTACACAGGGTTAATCCCCCCTCCTTTTGCTGAGCCCCCCTCTCACTGGTACACAGGGTTAATCCCCCCTCCTTTTGCTGAGCCCCCCTCTCACTGGTACACAGGGTTAATCCCCCCTCCTTTTGCTGAGCCCCCCTCTCACTGGTACACAGGGTTAATCCCCCCTCCTTTTGCTGAGCCCCCCTCTCACTGGTACACAGGGTTAATCCCCCCTCCTTTTGCTGAGCCCCCCTCTCACTGGTACACAGGGTTAATCCCCCCTCCTTTTGCTGAGCCCCCCTCTCACTGGTACACAGGGTTAATCCCCCCTCCTTTTGCTGAGCCCCCCTCTCACTGGTACACAGGGTTAATCCCCCCCTCCTTTTGCTGAGCCCCCCTCTCACTGGTACACATAGTGCATACATAGGGTTATCCCCCCCCCCCCCTTGCTGAGCCTTCCTCTCACTGGTATACATAGGGTTAATCCCCCCTCCTTTTGCTGAGCCCACTCAGTGTTTCCAGATGAGCAGGTTTCTGACAGGTCTGATAATGCTTGGGGAGCCGCTCCTCGGGCTCCGAGCCATCTCATACTGTATCTCATCCATATACATGTGTGATTGGTGCCAGCAGCCTCCATCACTGGGGGTCTGGGACTCATTAATGTGCCAGCTCTATGTCCCAGCTAAACCCCTCTGACTGTGCACTGCTGGCGGGGGGCACCCTCTGGTGGGCACTGGTGGCATGTGCTGCAGGACCACTGTACGTAACAAACTCACATTTGTAGAGAGTCTGACTTTGCAGGCTATGTATAGGAGGTTCCATCACTGGAGAACGAAGGGTTCTATTTTTATCATCCATACCGGTGGAAGGAGTGGTGAGGGAGATGAGGGAAAGTGTCAGTTAATTGAATGATTGCATTTGCCACCTACCCCCATCCCCCACACATGGCTAGAGGCAGGCAGCTTGCTTCAGTAACTACAAGCCCAGCTCCTCCCAGAATGTATGACGACTTCTCCCTACTTAAAGGCATATTAAAGGGACCTTGCTTATTATCCTTGCGCAACGTGTGCGCGCACTGTCGGGAGTGAATAAAGCTGTCACAGTCTCTGTTGTGTTAAGGTGATTACTGCAGTTAGCAGCATATATATATACACAATGATATAGAAAGAGTGTTATACAGATCGGGGACCCGGCGGGGGGGGGGGGGGGGGGGGGGGGGGGGGGATAGGAGATCTGAATGGGGCACCTGTGGGTGGTAGGGGGTAGGAGATCCGAATGGGGCACCTGTGGGTGTAGGAGATCAGACTGGGGCACCTGTGGGTGGTTGGGTGTAGGAGATCAGAATAGGCGATCTTGGGGGGGATTTGGGGGCTTGTGTTAAGGTGGATTACTGCAGTTAGCAGCAATGATATAGAAAGAGTGTTTTACGGACGTGGGGGTGGTGGGGGATAGGAGATCAAAATGGGGGATCTTGGGGTGTGTCCCCCGTCTGTATAACACTTTTTCTATATCATTGCTTCCGAAACATCAGAGCTGTGCTCTGAGACAATCGGAAGTGTTGACGTCACAGCTTTTTGCTAATTGACTGAAAAGCCAATCAGCACGCGCCTGCGCTATCAGATAGAGTACGCTTTTTTATTTTATTTTGTACCCTATATTTACATCACCAGCACAATTATTATTTTTTTTTTCATGCAAACATTTTTGCTCGGTGGGTTATGATTCTCCTCTACAGGGTGCATTCATAACCCACCTCCCTTTAATATGCCTTTAATTATAGTCTTAGTCCACTTAAAGGGACATGGAAAGATTTTTTTTTTCTTTGCTGCATTAGAAAGAGGGGATGTGATAGTTGCAGCACAAATGGGATCTACAGACCACAACATGCCCTCCCTCCACCAGCCAATGGGATCTACAGAATACAACATGCCCTCCCTCCACCAGCCAATGGGATCTACAGAATACAACATGCCCTCCCTCCACCAGCCAATGGGATCTACAGACTACAACATGCCCTCCCTCCCCCAGCCAATGGGATCTACAGACTACAACATGCCCTCCCTCCCCCAGCCAATGGGATCTACAGACCACAACATGCCCTCCCTCCACCAGCCAATGGGATCTACAGACCACAACATGCCCTCCCTCCACCAGCCAATGGGATCTACAGACCACAACATGCCCTCCCTCCACCAGCCAATGGGATCTACAGACCACAACATGCCCTCCCTCCACCAGCCAATGGGATCTACAGACCACAACATGCCCTCCCTCCACCAGCCAATGGGATCTACAGACCACAACATGCTCTCCGCATTTCCTGTTTCAATGACTCTAAAACAGATTCTAATTAATATTTTTTCATACAAACCCCCCCCGCATGTCGCACATTAAGCATTATGAAATGTAACGTCTTGGCTGCCCCCCCCCCCCCCCCCCCTCACGTGGCGTTTCACCTGCACGCTCCTAGATTTCTTTATTTCTCTTTACTTTGTGCAGGTTTTGATTTGCAGGATGTTCCGTCTGTTACAGGTTCCACGTGAAGCCTCCCCCACCCAGCAGCGGCCTGAGAGTCACCTACACCCCGGGGCCTGTGAGTACCTAACACCCACCATAGGGCCAGCACTGCACATAGAAATACCTAGAAGTGTTAGATAATCCAGTTATGTTAGAGGGAAGTCTTTAAATCCTAATTTATGCTTGAACTATCTGTCTGACTCTTATCTGGCTCAGTGAGACTAGACTAGAGAAAAGCCTCGGGGGTTATATGAATGTGGGGTGCACTATTCCTAGAGGTTTCTGTTACCTGCAGGTGGCCTCAGGGATGGAGCGCTGTCTGGACATTGAACTCTTTGCGATGGCTGTTGGTCTTGAGGGGCCGGAGGGGTCAGCCTCGTGGTCTCACTGCATCGAGATCCAGAGTGAGGTGGAGACCCTGTTCCTGCCGGTCACTGCAAATATCCTTTTACCCAGAGCCGTCTGTAATGGGACTTACAGGGACGTGGCACGGACGTCCAGCAGAGGTTGGGTAGCACAGCAAGACACTGAGAAACATGGCACTGACTGGCAAGGGAAATACTGACTGGCACAATCACTAACAGGGCAGACACTGACTGGCACAATCACTAACAGGGCAGACACTGACTGGCACAGTTACTAACAGGACGGACACTGACTGGCACAGTTACTGAGTAGCAGGGCAGACACTGACTGGCACAATCACTAACAGGGCAGACACTGACTGGCACAGTTACTGAGTAGCAGGGCGGACACTGACTGGCACAATCACTAACAGGACGGACACTGACTGGCACAATCACTAACAGGGCAGACACTGACTGGCACAGTTACTGAGTAGCAGGACGGACACTGACTGGCACAATCACTAACAGGACGGACACTGACTGGCACAGTTACAGAGTAGTAGGGCGGACGCTGCCTGGCACAGTTACTTACAGGACAAACACTGACTGGCACAGTTACAGAGTAGCAGGACGGACACTGACTGGCACAGGTACTGAGGTGCAGGGAGGACACTGACTGGCACAGTTACAGAGGTGCAGGGAGGACACTGACTGGCACAGTTACAGAGTAGGACAGACAATGACTGGCACAGTTACAGAGGTGCAGAGCAGACACCGAGTGATTTTCCTGAATCATTAAGAAATAATGTAATGGAGTGTAAGTTGTGCCATATTATGGACATGTTCCTAACCCTGCGCAGCCCACACTGGGCACTACTCTTGTACCCTAGTAGTTTTTTGGGTATTGGTTGACCACAATTTACGAATCCTTAACTGAGACCCACCAGTAGTGACCGATAATCTGTATGAAACCAGAATGGAGGAGGGTACACTGGGGCAGAGGGGTGCCGGGGTCCGACTGGTCAGTACCATCCCCAATGCCAGGATACAAGCCCCGAAACACAGGACACCTGTACAGACAGGTAAGTGCATGTATATAGTACAGAGAGGGGGTTGGGCACAGCCTGGCATCCTACATCTAGTGCTCCTCAATCCTGCGGCTTAAATTAATTTTTACAGCAACACAAATGGTTAATCTTTCAATCAGTCGGATTAAGAGACAGAACAGCTCTAGAAAGAACTTAAACATCTAGATCTCCTGGACATTGGAGTCACGAGGGGTATTTGTGGAAAATGTGTTCGCCTTTTTGAAGTTACTGCGGAGTTGATGGAGTTAAATGTTTTTTTACATGGAGTCCCTCATGGATCTGCTTAATAAATAAGGAGGCTGCAGCACCTAAGGAATCAGAGCCTCCCGCTATTTGGTGTCACAGTATAGAGTCACCGGATGCTCCTTTACAGACCCCTCAAGACATTACACACCTGTTTTATTACCCCATAATGTCTAAAAGATCTTAAAGGCATATCTAAGTTTGCTGGATTATTATGAGTGCATTGGATTGGAGAATTAATAGTGCATGAAAACATACCAAATTTTTTTTAAACACTTGCCTTTCAAGTTAGCAAAATGTCTTGTAATTTCTGAAAGTTGAAAATTAGGGTTAACACCCTCTCCAAACCCAGGCTAAATTAGCATAACATTTTAAAATTAGTTTTGGCCAATCGGGAAAAAACAGGCCGCTAACATTTAAAAAAACCTCTGGGTGTCCTGTCTGTGGTGAAGGGCGTGGGCAGCACAGAGAGCAGGAGGCACATCCCAGCAGTGACTTCAGGGCTGAGGAATGCACAGAAGGTGTGTAAGGAGTTAAAAATCTATCGGGACCTCACCTAATCAGAAAGATTTTTAGATATTCATAAAAAAATGTAATGTCTTATGAAATGTGCAGGATACATAAAGAACGCAAAATTATAATAACCAAAAAAACTTGGATATGTTTTAAAGTATTTTCCTGAGAGTGGGTGGGGTCCCTGCCCTCTGACCCGGGGGGTGCTGAAGTTTATTACATGCCTCTAATGATGTCTTCTTCTCCCCAGGCTGCTGATCGTGATGTTTTGTTTCACACTCAGGAAATATTTTATTACAATGTTCTAATAAAGTGTTTTATGGTATTGGTTGTGATGGTTTTCTTTGGAGGTCCTTCCTTGTAAAGACTGAATCGTGGTACAAACACCAATGAGTACAGAGTACCTTCTGTATCAGATCAGGTAGTGGTGGGCACCTTAAAGCTGACACTAAAACCTCACGTGTCGGCCATGTCTAATGCTCTTGGACACAAGATAAAGCTCCTCATACTAACAAGTCCTCCCCACTCTGGTCCATGCTGTTATATCACGACAACTGGACTCCTACCATGGGCTTGATCTTGGATCACCACGAGCTCCATCACTTACAGATGATACTCAGGTTATGAACAACCCGATCTCATTCCTGCCACATAACCAATGCTGTCCGTGCCCGTGTGTATTACTACATACATGATCAAGGTCCTAACTCCTTGTGCCTCAGCTCATGGCCTGAGATCCACTCATCATCCTCAGAATCTCTTCACCTACCTCAAGGGCCAGAGCTTTCATGTCTACAGCACCAAGATTCTGGGGGTCCCAGCCAGAGGTGACCCTAAGACTGAAGGCTCTTCCCAGCTTGTTTTTGCCGACTCGTCACTTTTATTAGATACCTTGTATACATGATTCTGATGGGCTGCCATTCTGGTGTAAGCTCGGGTCTCTAGTGCCCTCTACAGGCTCCAGAAAGAACAGCCATTGCTAAGCCCAGACGTGAATACTTTGTACCAACATAAGACGCAGCTGTATGGGGGGGGGGCAGTCATTTGTCCACAGACCCTATTTGACTTGGAACATCTGGATTTAGACTTATTGATTTGTTTTACATAAACTAATCGAGGGGGGGGGGGGGTTATGCAGAACACAAGGTGGACCTATTTGAGTGTAAGCTCTGCAGGGCAGGGATTGTGGATGTTACTGTTCACTACTAATACGTACCACCGATAGCCATGAGGAGGCTCCGCCGAGCTTCCAATATATTAATATTTGAAGAGATTCAAGAAGAACAATTGAGTTAGTTTATAAAACAAGTATGACAAGTTCTATTCTCCATTTGGGCGACGCTGACACCTCCACGTTATGAACCCGTTTCAAATTTCCATTAATTTGTTAAAAAAACAAAACAAGCACCCCCCCTATCTTAGGGTGAATGGAACAATCCACCTTCGGTTTTCACAGAATAGATCACATGTGCGGTCTCCACCAACCAGAGCCCTTCATTAATAAAGTTCCATTGCAGAGGAGCTCCTGAGGTAGGAGAACATGTTCTGTTGGACCAGTCCAGCAGCTCTGGGTCACATTGCTAAGGCCAGGCTAAACCTGTTGGCATTGAATGGTTCCAGTCTGGGTCACACCACGGTGGTGAGCAGCAGCTTCTCGTTCTTCTTCCTCTTCCGTTTGCGCTCTTCAAACCTCTGTGTAGCGTCTGAGAAGAACATCACCTCCTCCTTAGCCTCAATCTCCCGCTTCAGGAAGTGCAGACCAGCCATGTTCACACCCATCACATCCTGTGGGAGGAGAGAGGTCACATAAGAAGATGGCATCATGACCCTCATCACGAAGCCCCAACCACAACACTCCCCTCAACCTCAGGTATCTGGCTCATGACTCCTGATGACCTGCCCCTTGTCTTCATATTAGGAGGGGGAAAAAAATGGTCATAAGACTCTTGGCTACTCTCCTACGGCAGCCATTCTGATAAACCTCATCACACTCCTTCCCCTGCTCCTGGATCTATATCACTACTATCATATCTTAGGATAATAATTCCTCCCCCCACAATCATCTAACCTTTTTACAGATCATACATACGGTCACAATGCTTTCTCATTCTTTCCTCTTTCTTATAACCTACTACCTCTTTCAGAATCTCTTTGCAACCTCTTTATATCACCTTCCTTGCTCCTCTCCCTCCTCCAGTCACAATATCATCCCCTCCCTAACACTCAATAAGAAAAACCCAAGCAGAAAAAGCACTGTAAGTCCCAGTCCCATCTTCTCTCCCTTTCACTCCTCCTGGCTGTGGGAGATATACAGTGCCTTGAAAAAGTATTCACCTCCCTTGGCATTTTTATGTTTTGCTGCCTCACAACCTGGAAGTAACATGGATTGTTTGAGGATTTGCATCATTTCATTTACAGAACATGCCCACGATTTTTTTTTGTTTGCTTCACAATAAAAAAAACAACAAATAGGACAAAATAACAGAACAAGACCCTGTGCATAACTATTCACCCCCTAAAGTCCCTGTGCATAACTATTCAGCCCCCTAAAGCCAATACTTTGTAGAGCCACCTTTTGCGGCAATCACAGCTCCGAGTCGCTTTGGATAAGTCTCTATGAGCTTGCCACATCTTACCACTGGGATTTTTGCCCATTCCTCCTTGCAAAACTGCTCCAGCTCCTTCAAGTTGGATGGTTTGTGCTTGTGAACAGCAATCTTTAAGTCTGACCACAGATTGTCTATTGGATTGAGGTCTGGGCGGTGACTCGGCCATTCCAACACATTTACATGTTTCCCCTTAGACCCCCCAAGTGTTGCTTTAACCGTGTGTTTGGGGTCATTGTCCTGCTGGAAGGTGACCCTCCGTCCTAGCCTCAAATCACACACAGAGTGGTGCAGGATTTGCTCAGGAATATCCCTGTATTTACCACCATCCATCTTTCCCTCAACTCTGACCAGTTTCCCAGTCCCCCCAGCATGATGCTGCCACCACCATGTTTCACTGTGGGACGGTGCTCTTTGGGTGATGTGATGTGTTGGGTTTGCGCCAGACATAGTGTTTTCTTTGATGGACGAAAAGTTCAATTTTAGTCTCATCAGACCAGAGCACCTTCCTCCATACATTTTGGGAGTCTCCCACGTGCCTTTTCGCAAACACAACACATGCCATTTTGTTTTTTGCTGACAGTAATGGCTTTCTTCTGGCCACTCTGCCATAAAGCCCAACTCTATGGAGCATACGGCTTATTGTCGTCCTATGTACAGATACTCCAGTCTCTGCTGTGAATCTCTGCAGCTCCTCCAGGGTTACCTTAGGTCTCTGTGCTGCCTCTCTGATTAATGCCCTCCTGGCCCGGTCCGTGAGTTTTGGTGGGCGGCCGTCTCTTGGCAGGTTTGCTGTTGTGCCATGTTCTTTCCATTTGGTTATGATAGATTTGATGGTGCTCCTGGGGATCATCAAAGATTTGGATATTTTTTTTATAACCTAACCCTGAATTGTACGTCTCAACAACATTGTCCCTTACTTGGTTGGAGAGTTCCTTGGTCTTCATGGCAGTGTTTGGTTAGTGGTGCCTCTTGCTTAGGTGTTGCAGCCTCTGGGGCCTTTCAAAAAAAAAAGGTGTGTATATGTAATGACAGATCATGTGACACTTAGATTGCACACAGGTGGACATCTTTTCACTAATTATGTGACTTCTGAAGGTAATTGGTTGCACCAGAGATTTTTATGGTCTTCATAACAAAGGGGGTGAATACATACGCACATGACAATTTTCTAATTTCTTTTTCTAAAAAATAGTTTTATGTATATATTTTTCTCATTTCACTTCACCAACTTAGACTATTGTGTTCTGATCCATCACATGAAATTCAGATTAACAAAACATTGAACTTAAGGCTGTAATGTATCAAAATAGGAAAAAAAGTCGGGGGGGGGGATACTTTTGCAAGGCACTGTATCCCCTAACCCTGGCCCCTCACTCATCTCCACTTGCTGTCAGCCACACTCTGGTTCAAGGCCAGCAAACAACCGTAACAACCCTAATTCCCCCCAACCGCCCTCTTCATTCTGCCAATGACCCTTTTCTTTCTACAACTCATCACCTCCTCTCATTCTCGCCTTCAGGACTTCTCATGCTGCCCCTATTCTCTGGAGCTCCTTGCCTTGCTCCACCACATTGTCCTCCTGCCTCAAAACCTCACTAAAAACGCATCTCTTTAAAGAAGTGCATCACCTTCCACCCTAACACGCTCTCTCTCCCTCCTTTACCACACACAATACCTTTAGGTTGTAAGTCTGCGAGTTTCTATCCTGCAGGGTGCCAAAAAAAAAAAAAACAGCAAACCCCTTTTTTCAAGTAATGTATTGTATCTGTGGTCACGGCCTCCTTTGGAAGTGCGTTCCACAATATCATCAAGATTGTGAGGAACCTTTTTCTTTCTCTAAGGAACCATTTGTAATCTCACCTCAAAGGATGACCTCATGTCACCTGAAGTTTACTTTTCACAAAGCCCTATACTGACCTTGGATGTATTTGCCTGTAGCCTTTATTCTTAACTCAATATCTCCCAATTAATTTTATTTCTCTTCTCTAGTTTTTCTTGCTCTAAAAGTGGTGCCCAAAATTGTCCTCCATATTCCATCTAAGGGCATACTAGGGATTTGTATAGTGGCAGAATTATATTTGCTTCTATACTACTCTATGCTAATAATTTACTTGCCTTTGAAGCTGCAGCCTGGCATGGGGCACTAAATTTGGTTGTCCACAAGCCTCTTAAATCCTTTTTTGATTGCTGTTACGCTTAGATTTGGTCCATTTAGATTATAAATCACAGGCATATTGTTCCTTCCCAAATACATAAATATCTGCTCATGGATTGAGTGCTGGCTAAAAGACAGGAAGCAAAGGGTTGTTGTAAATGGAACATACTCCGATTGGACTAATGTGGTAAGTGGGGTTCCTCAGGGTTCAGTATTAGGTCCTCTCCTTTTTAACATTTATTAATGACATGGAGGTGGAAAGTCGTGTCTCCATTTTCGCTGATGACACAAAGTTGTGCAAGGTAATTAAATCAGATAATGATGTGCTTTCCCTCCAAGGGGATTTACATAAAATTGAGGAATGGGCATCTAAGTGGCAGATGAGATTTAATACGAATAAATGTAAACTTATGCATCTGGGAAGGAAAACTAGCCATGCAATTTATAATCTTAATGGAGCAAATCTAGGGGTATCAGATATTGAAAGGGATTTGGGAGCTTGTGGACAACCACCTAGGTAACAGTGCTCAAAGCCAAGCAGCAGCTGCAAAGGCAAGTAAAATATTAGCATGTATTAAGAAGGGTATAGAAGCCAGGGAAGCAAATATAATTCTGCCACTATACAAATCTCTAGTACGCCCTCATTTGGAATATGGAGGACAATTTTGGGCACCACTTCATAAAAAAGGACATTTTAGAGCTAGAAAAGGTACAGAGAAGGGCAACAAAACTAATAAGGGGAATGGAGGGGCTAAGTTATGAAGAAAGACTATCCAAATTAAACTTATTTTCTCTAGATAAAAGGCATCTAAGAGGAGATATGATTACCTTATATAAATACATCCAGGGTCAGTATAAAGATTTGTCAGGGGAGCTTTTTGTGCCAAGAGGTTTTCAACTGATAAGAGGACATCCCTTGAGGTTAGAAGTAAAAAGATTCCACCTTAAAGAAAGAAAAGGGTTCTTCACAGTAAGGGTGGTTAATCTGTGGAATTCTCTACCAAAGGAGGTGGTAACAGTGGATTCGATACTTTAAAAGGGGACTAGATTTATTTCTAATTAAAAAGGGAATTCAGGGTTATCATGGATAATTAGAGATGCAGTACTGATCCAGGGAGAAGTCCGATCGCCGGTGTATGGGGATCAGGAGGGATTTGATTTTTTTTTTTATATACAAGTAATTAATTAATAGTTAATCTGCATATTGCAGATCGGAGGAGATCTTGAAAGGTTGAACTTGATGGACTGAAGGTCTTTTTTTAATCTTAAATACTATGTAACATAATTACATTTATGTGTTTAAGTCAAATGATATTGTTTTATTGCAGACTTCTATAAATTAGATTTGTTACCCTGCATAATTGTCATTAGAAAATAGATACAATACCCTACTTCTCAATCATTAATATGTTAAAAAGGAGAGGACTTAATACTGAACCCTGAGGAACCCCACTTACCACATTAGTCCAATCGGAGTATGTTCCATTTACAACAACCCTGGTCTCCAGTCTGTAAGCAGATATTTCCTGCATCCTTTATATTATAAAATAGCTGCACTGCCCAGATCTAGGTTTTATAGAAACTAATTAGATTTGTGTGACAGGAACTATCCATGCGCAACCTCAATAGCGGTTGATTCATACATTTAATAATAATATTTTTTATAGATATGTATAGTCAGATGTGGAGTTGGACATCTTGTTTGTATCAATGACATTTATATGCAATGCTAATAAAGTTGGAATATATTTCACATCCACTTACATTTATTGTGTGTCCATTCTGTGCGTTTTTTTTATGCTGCGTTAATGTGGGTGCCCTGCATTTGGCTTATCAATATTTTATTGGCGCTCTGAGTTATGTGTTCATTAAAGGGATTAACTTAAAGTAGGAGCCAGAAACATTGCTGCAAACACTTTAGTTCTGGAGTTATTGTTTTGCTCTGATAATCTGAAGCTGAACGGGTTCTAGGTTTGGTTCTAGGGGGTTGTTTTCCCTTCTGTGTTACAGATTTAAAGGGACACGGAAGGTTCTCCGTTTTGAAATTAAAAGTTAATAAAATAATATTTAAATATTCAAATGAACAAGAGTTTAAAAGCTCTGTTTTTACTCACTGAAACCTTCCAAACAGTCCCTATAAAGCTCCACCCCCTCTAGCTTATATAATAAAATGTACTAGCCAATGACAGGCTGTGTCTCAGCACCAATTCAGAATCTACGCTCCGCTGGTTTCGAATGATCCACAACCCTAGCAGCAAAAAGGTGAGACCGTGACGCCCGCCCTAGACCACCCCTCATTATCTTGTAGGACTTGAGACCCCTCCATCAGATTGCATGCTTGTCGGCTGCAGCCTGACACTGAGCTAGAACAGGAATCATCTCATGTGGTTTTGTATTTTGACAACATGGCAGATTATTATTAAAGCAATTTCCATCCACAATATAAAAAAGGAGGAGGGGGGGGGGGGTTTGTTTTAAATATACCAAGGATTTTATATAGTTTATAATAAGTTACATTTTAGCTGGATGAGGAGGCCCTAGATTGGGGGGGGGGGGGGGGGGGGCTATTACTTTTGTAGCACCAGAGGGTTAGAGCCTCATATGCAAACTTCTATATATCGTATAAATAACCTTTATATTTTCATTGATTCATGAATATCTGGCAGTTTATATCCATTTAGAGTGGAGATTTGGTTAATTTTGGAGCATTTGTTCATATTAAAGGTAACTTTTTTTGGTTTGTATGTAAAACATCTCTATATATGTATATTTACAATTGACACATTTGAGTGAAAGTGTTGGATAATTGAACTGTAAAGTTGGATATTTTCAGCTTCAATTATCTATAAAGAAAAAACACACATTCTCCAAAGCGTATAGAGGGGTTGATAAAGAAGAAGAGCATGCCCAGGAACGTCAATGATAATAGTCACAGAGACACTTCATGGATCAACATATTCACATCAGCAAGGCACGTTCATAACGGCACCCACTGAGAATTTATGGGGAGAGAGATTGTGTCAAGAAAATCGTTGCCTAAAATCTCCAACTTTCCAGCTCAGTTATTCAAAAGTTTTAACAACCAATTAGAGTTCCATTTATCTACATATATAATGTTCCTCTAATCCATCTCCTGCCAGACATCAGGGGCCCCTCACATCAGGGGCCCCTCACATTCTTACCCGCACTTCAGACACCCGCGATATGGTGCAGTTTTTCAGGTCTTCAATAACCCCCAAGAGCATCTGGTTACTGGTGATCTGACCAAAGTGGATCCTGGAGAAAAGGAGAAGTAGAAAGAAACTTGAGGATCCACTGGAGACCCAGAATACAACTCCATCCAGACCATGGCAGGTCACACGTTACTTGGCAAAATGGCTGGCCATGCAACACAGACTGTATCTGGGCAGTTGAGGTGGAGGTCATGCCAGTCATGGCACTCACCTGAGCAAGAAGAACAGGCAACGACAGATCAATTCCACATCTTGGCCAAGACGTATGTAATCTCGGAACAGAGTCAGGACATCTGGGACATAGGAGAACGGAAGAACCAGGAGAGACTCCTCCAACTCACTGAAGAGAGAACATAGACTGGTAAGATGAAGCATGGCACCACCAGGGCACAGCCGGACATCACAGTAAAGTACATACACTACGATCTGGTAGCCCAGATATCCTCAGAGCCACAACTTGTCTCAGTCAGACAACATCTACAGCCCAAACCAAGAACCACAGACCCAAGGCAAATGTGGATCAAAACATTCAAACCGGTACTATTAATATCTAGAAAAACACAAACATTCCTCGACGGACTTTAATTTTGTGCCAAAAGAGAGAGAAAGGCAGATATTGCACCCACCTGGACTTCACTTTCTTGAAGACGTCAAGAACGTACTCGGAGGGCTAAAGAAACAAGAAGAGCGGCCAGACAGTGAGTAAGAAAGAACATCGAGACAACAAGGCGACCTTCTTATGGGACAACCATCCTGAGGAGTATTTGGTTTCCTTCCAATCATTAAAAAAAAGGGGACCCAGATTTTTGTTTCTTTTTTAAACGGCGACACTATACACGCGAGACATCAGGTTCTTTCAGTTTTGCACAAATTTGAGTAGAGAACGTTGCAGCTGCAGAAATGTCCATCACTAATACAGAACTAGGACAAATAGTTTATATATTGGCCTCTCCTAGTTGTTCTTTTACCCCTCAGGGTGGCAGATAAGACGTGCTAAGAGAATAAAGGAAACACATGCTCAATCTCACCGTTATGTTTCCATACGCCTGCAGGATGGGGTGAATGCGGCGGGGCAGCTGAGGGAACAAGAGTAAAGAATTAACCCTTTCACTGAATACAGGCTGCAACAGAAGTTAATGGGGAATAACCCAGTCAGTAATATTCACTTCCTAATCAGGATCCACTGGACATGTGATATGTGGGCTCACCAATAAAGCACCGAAAACCAAACTAAACCTCAGAGAAATTATCTGTCCCATTCACCCCCCCCCCCCCCCGCGCGCGCTCTGAAACTCCAACTCCGCTTTGCCCTTATCTTGTGAGCGCCATGATTTTCTGCCCTCTCGGTCATCCCCGCATACTGCTACTCACCTCTTTTCCTGCCACCTTACACAGAGCCTGATGTTCCTCCAGTTTCGCGCTCTCCTCTCTGTACAGCTCCACAGCCTCCATAATACGCTCCGTCTAAAAGGAAAAACAGACAGGTCAGACACCGTTCTCCAAATCTGCTGGACATTGTACACCAGGGGCCTGGACATAACGGTGATTACATGACGAGAGAGAGGAGCAGGGATTACATGATGGTTGCAGGCTCGGAGCTTCATCATTCTAGAGCCAATACTGACTAGACCTTGACATCACCCAAAGTACTCGGGTCTGACTGTTTTCCAGAGATTGGCCCTGGAGACTTTTTATGGAATCAGTTGGTGTGTGTTCTGAGGCACATGTAGAAGCTCTCTCCAGTGGAGTCTCCCTGCCCGTTCCTAGGTTTTCTTATGGTTTCTCTCAGGGTTAGGTTGGGCATGATATCTGGGTCCTGGGCTTTTTGGATTACCGAGCAACCCTTATTCTTGACCTACCGCTTTCACGGTCTCTATGGTTTTCTTTCCCGCCAGTCCAACTTCACCCTCGCGCTCTCCAGCAACCTAAAGAAATGAGAGTTACTAAAAGAAGGAAACAAACCCACCTCCGTGACTAAGCAGCATATGTGGGGCAAAGACCCCACTAGGAATACTCACCACCGGCTGACGCTCCTTGGCGACACTCTCCTCATATTCTGCCTCCCTTTGCTGTGAGATAAAAGAACCACATAAGAAGAGATAATGAAGGACAAGATGCAAGGAGTACTGGGCTGGAAACATCACGTGAAGACATTTGGTCATGTGGGTAATTTTTCTGTTGTGGGAGTCTGTGTGGGACCAAGGTGGAAGGCTCTTTTGCACATGGATGACACTATGGAGATGGTCTTTGGTTTGTTCTGATGTTTAGCCCCACACTGATGAGATTCATTAAAGATCAAAACAGCTGTCTGTGGGTAGGTCTCCTAACTCGTACATAATCCATCTTATGCTTAAAAGCCGTGTAATGTAAGGAGTCATGTATAGAGTGGTATTGGATAAACGAGTAAGAGTTCATGGGCTCATTTGCATGTCCCTGCCTAGTTTCCCAGAGTGCAGTGCAATAACTGTTCTTCGAATTCTGTGCAGGAAATGTTTCTTTTAACTTTTTTATAGACATTCAAATGTAAACACAAATGTCCTATTTGCTGTACTTTGCCCCATGGGGGCTTCGGTCTCTTTTCTCTATGATAAAGCTAAATGGTGGTGTTTTTTTTGTGACAAAGAACGAGAGGACCCAGTATTGGTGCGGCGTTTGTGGGGTCTCTCACCATCTCTTTTTCCTCCTCCAAGATAAGCGGTTCCCTCGTTCTCTCCCAGAGCCGCAGAGACTTGTCATGTGAAGATGATACAACGTGGTCCCCATTGGGGCTGACGGCCAAACACCAAACCTCACCGTGGTGACCCTATGAGGAGCAGCAAAAAAACGAATACACTAAGTAACCGTGTGTGACCTCACAACCAACACAACAATGACCACACAACCAGCAGTACTTGGTGGTACATTGGTCCCATATGACAAGCCACCCCGGGGGCCACCACTCCATATAAGAGTTGTATATAATGTATAACTCACCTCCAGAGACTGCACCTGCTGGAACCGATCCGCGTCCCACTGCTTCACCTTCCGGTCCTTCCCGCCACTGAAGAACAGATGGGTCCTGGGCACAAACTGCAGGAACATGACACTAACGGACAAAGCAAAATGGATATATACATGTGATGGCAGTCAGGGGGTGGAGCAAACTGGCCATTCTATTGGGATTACTCTTCTATTTAGTCCTATTGTGGGCAGCTATTCAGTTTGACAGCCAACAGAACTCAATATAATCCAGGTTTTTAATCATTTTAGGAACAAAGACAAAACCTCAGCTGCCATTAAATCAGAATGTAAAACAATAGTTAAAAATGAAATACAGTAGTTTTAATTGTTTAAATACATTTTTGCACATTATCAGTTCACATTCTTAGTAAAAGTATTCAGTAAATCACAACACTGTTCCTTTAAATTGGCTGTCTAATCACTGAATATTTTTTCATTTTATCTTCTAAATCAGTGGCTCCCAAAGGACCCTCCACACAGGCCAGCATTTAGGTGAAGCAATTCAAGGTTGCCTCACCTTTGTTCACACTGTTTCACCTGAATCATGGCCTGTCTGGTGTATCTTGGAGAGTTTGGGGACCACTGATTCTACATCATCTTGTAGAGAGGAGAGCATGCCCACCTGTCATCATGTGCAAACATCGAGCGGTGGCAGTCTCCAAAGTCCAGACCCCAAATCTTGATGTTTCTGTCTGCAGAGCCGGTGACAATAATACTGCTATCCTGAGAGACAGAGAGGAGAGTCACTGGGGAGAGGGGCACGGCAACCACCACCGGCCGAGAAAGGCAGAGAGACGGAGCACGGGCAACCACTACCGCCCGAGAAAAGCAGAGAGCCGGGGCACGGCAACCACCACCGGCCGAGAAAGACAGAGAGCCGGGGCACGGCAACCACCACCGGCCGAGAAAGACAGAGAGCCGGGGCACGGCAACCACCACCGCCCGAGAAAAGCAGAGAGCCGGGGCACGGGCAACCACCACCGGCCGAGAAAGGCAGAGAGCCGGAGCACGGGCAACCACCACCGGCCGAGAAAGGCAGAGAGCCGGAGCACGGGCAACCACCACCGGCCGAGAAAGGCAGAGAGCCGGAGCACGGGCAACCACCACCGGCCGAGAAAGGCAGAGAGCCGGAGCACGGGCAACCACCACCGGCCGAGAAAGGCAGAGAGCCGGAGCACGGGCAACCACCACCGGCCGAGAAAGGCAGAGAGCCGGAGCACGGGCAACCACCACCGGCCGAGAAAGGCAGAGAGCCGGAGCACGGGCAACCACCACCGGCCGAGAAAGGCAGAGAGCCGGAGCACGGGCAACCACCACCGGCCGAGAAAGGCAGAGAGCCGGAGCACGGGCAACCACCACCGGCCGAGAAAGGCAGAGAGCCGGAGCACGGGCAACCACCACCGGCCGAGAAAGGCAGAGAGCCGGAGCACGGGCAACCACCACCGGCCGAGAAAAGCAAAGAGCCGGAGCACGGGCAACCACCACCGGCCGAGAAAAGCAAACAGCCGGAGCACGGGCAACCACCACCGGCCGAGAAAGGCAGAGAGCCGGAGCACGGGCAACCACCACCGGCCGAGAAAGGCAGAGAGCCGGGGCACGGCAACCACCACCGGCCGAGAAAGGCAGAGAGCCGGAGCATTTATTATACAGTGTTCTCTTCACAGGACAGGAACTTTTACAAAATATAGTAAGTAAAAAAGGTGCGTGTGTACATATATACACACACGGTTCCCATTATTATGGCCACCGCCTGCTTTTGATGTCAGCAGCTTGTAGCCACTGAATTACGGCACGTGTCGCGAGCTGTCTTGGTGGGTATATAAGGTGACATAAAGGCATTCTGCAACAACATCAACCATCGCTGCCATGGGGAAACCCAGCAATTTGTTTTTTAGATTTTGTTTAGGGGATGATCATTGGTTTTCGGGCCAAGGGTGGCAGTATTTCTGAAACCGCGCACTTTGTCAACGGTTTATGTGCTGCTGTGGTTAAAGTGCACTGTGACTGGACAAATGTCACCATTGCGAATAAACAGCGTAGAAACTGCAGACGCACCAGGTGCCATAGATGTCAGAGGTGAACGTCAGCTGTGAAGGTGTGTGAGGGTCAACCAACACATTACAGTTGAGCAACTCATTGTCCAAACGAACCAGGGGGCTACCAGACGTGTGTCTAAAATGACGGTACAGGGGACCCTGTTGCTTTTGGGGTTCCGAAGCAAACGGCTGGTCACTGCACCCATGCGTACGCGGGTTCACCATAAGAAACAGCTTCAATTTGCAAGAAAATTGGACCTGTTCTGATTGTCAAGTGTTGCCTTCTCTAATTCGTCACGTTTTCTGCTCCATCAACTGGACAGACGTTGGCGTGTCAGGCGCGAAACCTCCGGGAAAAAACACTCTACAACCATTGTTGGAAGAACACAAGCTGGTGGCGGCAACGTTATGGTCTGGGGAATGTTTTCTTGGCATTGTCTGGGTCCACTCATACCTCTGGAATGCTCTCAACTGATTGGGTTATCTATCCATCCTTGCAGATCTTCCAGTTAGAAAATGAAACATGTCCTACAGCCAGAATTGTCCGGGAGTTGTTGGAGGAGAACGACAAAGACTTCCAAGGACTTCCCTGGCCTCCAAATACCCCGACTTGAACCCTATCGAGCGCCTGTGGGATCATCTTGATCGCCATGCACTCCTAAGCAGCTGTCTAATGCGCTGCAGTCTGCATGGCTCCAGATACCCTTGCCAACCTTCCAGTATCTTACCGACTCACTACCACGCCGTCTAGCTGCGGTCCGTGCTGCGCATGGTGGTTATAATAATGTGACTGGACTGTATAGATATAATATATATCATATATCTATAATTTAAGCATAAACATAGAATAAAATGCACAATATAACTTGCAACTGGAAAATATAATTTATCCAAAGAGCAGGCTAGAGAAGAAACAGGGTAACGGGTAAAACTAAAAACCCAGCCTTTCATTTTATACCTTTTATATTACATTGCAATGAAAGAACAAAAAAATAAAATAAATCGCAGAACAATCTCAATGGAAAGTGACAGCTAAAACTGCCAGTGACATCAGCAGGGCTAATGGAAAGTTCATTAGATTACAAGGACACACCCTCCTCAGACACTATTTTGGGGTCTCCAAAAATGTTATCCATTATTTAGTCATTTACAAGACCATATAGAAAAGAACTGCAGACAAGGACCAGGAGACCCCCAGGCTGGACAGGAGACCCCAGAGTGTGGTCAACATCAGATTTCCCATCAGCCCTTGTATTATAATACTACTTACATGAGATATGTCCATACACAGCACCGGCAGCTTGTGTCCGTACAGGGAGAGGAAGAACTGCAGAGACAGACAGACAGACGGCATCAGAGATTGACAAGCACTCGGGCAATATCTACTAACACACTCAACAGCTCTATTACATCAGAGAATGTTATGTGGACTCTATATAGGGGGAGCTATAAAGTGATGTTTAACAGAAACATATAAATATTGATGCCTCTGCTGGACACTGGAGGCATCCATGATACTTTGGTGAGAGTTGAGTGTGTGAGAGGCATTTACATTTCTGGAGTAGTACGACTTGCATTTATTGTTGCATGCTTCTGATTATTTGTGGGGCAGCATCACAGTATAAAATATCTCGTTTTGCCTCCGTCCCACTGACAAAGGTAAGCACGCCCCTCAGGCTTCAAGACAAATCCTCAGTATTGATGCTCATGTCTTATACAGAGGTCAGTTTGTTACATTTACTTTATGTGCAGTTTTTTGTGGATCTTGTGCATTAAATCAAATCAATTCCTGGAGCCAAGTTCGGGGTGTGCCAGACCCTGCCCCTCCGCACTATAAACCCGTGGGCAGGCTCCATCCTCACCTTCAGGGTGTCAACGAAAAAGATCTTGACTGTACAATCCAGCAGAGAGACCGCGAGAACGCGTCCGTCAGGAGAGTGGCGCACGCACAGGACGTCCTCATCCAGCTGTAAGACGCGGGTCTGCTTCACGGACAGGCGCCGGCTGCGGAGGGAGGAGAGGGGGCGAGTTAGTGATACACCGCTGCGCTCCCACTACAAAGACCAGCTATCTCTGTATTTATTACATACATTGTAGTTCTTTATATTGGTATGTTCCAAAGATCTGACCCCTTTAGGGCGATTCTGGATGCACCGGCGCATCAAGCTTTGCAGAAACGTACCTGCTCTGGGCGTCGCTCTCATCCGTCACCAGCTCAAATTCCCAAAACTTCACACATTTATCAGCGCCGCCCGTAGCGAAGCCTCTCTGTGGGGAAAAAGAAAGCGCCAATGAGACGCCAGGGATGAGAGCCACGCGGCGCACGCGCCCAGTCGGTCCCCATACACACATTCCAGTCTTGATACTCTAATCATCTAACCTCTGTGACACCTGAGTAAAGGTGATGATGCTCTCAGGGTACATTAAAGGATTCAAATGCTTAAAGGGACATGGAGGCCCCTGGGTGTTACTTGGTATATAACATCCCTGGGTATCAAGAAGTGCTTATAAGCTCTGTTACTGCCCAAGTTGGTCCTGCAGCATATGAAGACACAGATTCTGTAGGGCTGGATGTGCAGTGTCCTAGCCTATCAGGGACCATGTTTCAGAATGTTGTTGAGAGATGGTCACTGATTGGATAGCATGAGACGCTGTACACCCAGTACTACAGAGTCTGTGTCTTCATGAGCTGCATAGGGCAGACCCAAGCCGGTAATATTTGAGCTTATAAGCATTTCTTAGTAAAATATACACACATTCCCAAGGATGTCTACACAAGTTTTATTTAATATTTCCATGGAACATAAATAATAACTTCCATGACACACTGTCCCTGCTGGGTCCTTGTAATGTGGCCTCCGCCGTCACTTCTGTTACTTCTGTCGTTACTTCGTGGCGTTGTCTTTCAGCTCCAAATGAACCTGATATTTATCTCAAACCTTTTTGTGTAAACACCATCATTTCTGTAACTTTGGTGGAAACATTTATAATACATATTTTCTATATTTTTCTTATGAAAACCTTCCTTAAAATAGAAAGTTTTGGTGTTGGCATGGAGACGGGTTTGTAAATACAATAAAGATATGTGTGTGTGTCTTTAAGACTTCTTATGGGTTTTTAGGTATATATACCAATAATCAGTTGTGCATTTTTTATATATATATAAATACAGTCCAGACCCTACATCCAGCAGGGAGTGTGACAAGGTTTGTCTTTTTAATATAACATTTAATATAACATTTCCTTGATGAATTCGAGCCCGATAGACTGTGCCTACAACACTGACAAGGCCCAACTAAGGTTGAAACGTACGTCAGGGCTTTGCCGTTTCTCCTGTTCATGTTAGAATTGCCTGGTATTTTGGGGCTGGATCACTCTAGACTGATATACTACGGGATATTTCTCCCTGTGATGGGCCCAAGTGGCTATGAGAGGTTATTATGTCCATAGACGTAACCTATAACGGTTAGTTCCTTCTCCAATTGAGCGCCTATATTTTTGTTGTTGCCCCTAAGTGCCCAATCACCGCGTCACCCACCCCCTGGACAGGATGTATACGTTTAGTTTGTGAGAATTCATTACCTGGTCAGGTGAGACAGAAATGGACCACAAGGCCCCATCGTGAGCAGCGATCGAGTCCATCAGGTTCCCTGACGCCAAGTCAAAGAGCTGCAGCTTCCCTGACTGAGAGAGACAAGAGGTGACTAAGAAAGCAGCACAGAGTGAGAGCGCAGGATGATGGAGCCAGCCAGAAGTTATAGATCACGCGCAAGAGAAACGTGTTGGAGGATCTCACTGACCTTATTGTGAACATATTAAGCGGTCTATGCCCAGTAGATAAATACATGCGTGTTCCCATTGGAATGTCTAAAGATCAGTAAAAACTTATTTCCTGCTCAGAATTATATATATATATATATATATATATAGAATAGTTATTGTACTGCCCTCTGGGAAACTGGGCGGGTACATGCAAATGGACTCCCAACATGTCACCATGACCCCTGTAATATCACAGCTGTGGAGCACAGTATAGACATGTACGAGTGATTACAGCAGTCCTAGGTTATAAAGGGGTCATGGTAACAATCGGATTAAAGAGTGTAACATGTTAGGAGCCCATTTGCATGTCCCTGATCAGTTTCCCAGAGTGCAGTGCAAACACTGTATTTCATGGGACGGCATAAGAAAACGTTTTTTTAAAAAGTAACTGGACGTGCTATTCCTGGTGTGAAAAACGTATGTTAAAATGATTTATTTTTTAAATAAATAATCACACAAAAAAAAAAAATCTAGTTTTAAACCTATGTTTACATGCAGTCTTTTGTGCCCATTGGATGTTGCACGAATAATCAGCAGATTGCAGCGGGTGCTGTATGATTCTCTATGGTGAAGCTATAGCTTTCCTGTTTTGGGTGAATATCAGTATTCCATGCCTGCACAGATTAGTAAGGGTAGTTGCCCGGAGTCCTGAGCACCAACTCCCCTTCACTGCCCGGATCAAATTCCAGAGATGCAAGAGAGCAGAAACCTTCAGGCTAGAAATATAAAGCAGTCTGACAAAAACCTTACTATGGACTTGACTGGTGCAGCCCTGGATCCCAACTGGTTGCAGTTATGAAGGAGACATGGAGCGGGCAGTCTCTCAAATGAATAAAGAGTACATCTGTGTTCACATTTGAATCTCAAGTAAAACATTTTTCAAGAAAAAAACGTGATTACACTGCATTCTGGGAAACTGAGCAGGGACATGTAAATGTGCCCACAAATGCCTCGCTCTTCAATCCATAGCCCATTTTAAACATGGCTTCCTTTAAGCTTATGCCTGCTGCATTACACAGCTTTTATGCAAAGTCAAGGTTGGATTATACACAAGCTGGGAATCCTAAAATTTTATTTTATTTAAAATCTCAGTAAAAAATACACATATTTAAAAAAAAAAAAAATCAAAAAGTATTTCAAACTGCTTTTATGAGATCTTCACAGTGATGCGATCCACTGAATAAATGTCCCTTTTCACACATGTATGTGCGATTTCCTTTATTCTGTACAAGGGATGGCTTCTCTCACTCTTCTGTCCACCAGAAACTAATTAAATGTAAATTTATAGCATTCAAAATAAGGGAAATCCGATTTATCTTTTATTGATATGTATAAAAATATAGTAAAATAAAAATATTTGACCAGATAATAACCAAGAGGAACCTTTATAAAGCCTGGTATAATATAATATCACGGGATATCGAACACTTATATGGTAAATATGTATCACAAATGAGTGACCAAGACGTGATCACAGCCAGGCAACGGGCACACGTGGTACTTACCTTGGTGCCAACAATGACATGTCGATCTCCAGGCACAAAGAGTGAGCAGAGGGCATATTCACAGGACATGGTGCGGATACACTGCAGGGTGGACCTGAAAAAGACCAGAGATTAGGACAATGTCTCCAGACCAAAGGCTAATGCCGAGACACGTGTAAGTAGTCATTATTATCGTTGCCAAGAACAATATGAAGTGGTCCAAGGGCACGGAGACCTATAAACATTATAATAAGGGCAAGGGGGTGCATTAAAGGGCACACTTATTACTTATGTAGAGCATGAATTCATCTTTAGAAGAAATAAACCAACAGGAAAGAGGAATAAAAGGAGCTGCAGCTGTGACTTGTCATATGACAATCTTGAAAAATCACCTTCCACCTTAGGCGGTTACAAACTATCTAAGATGCAGACGCCCATGACATAAGCAGGTCTGCTAACCTCAATACTTTGGTTTTTACCTGTTCCAAACTTTGACGGACTCAGCGGATGCAGAGAGCATGGCGATGTTGTCGGAGCTGAACGCCAGAGTGCGCACATCACTGCGATGTCCCCCTAAAGTGACCCGAGAGCTCCTGGTGGCCTCGACAGGCCCGGCGGGGGAGGGGGACGCTGGCAGAGAGTAACACTCCAGGCTGTTGTTCTGAAGCAGTAGCACAGCCTTCAACTCGCCCCGGGGAAACACAAGGAGGTCAAAGCATCTGCGGGAAAAGAAAGCGAGCCACTTAGTGACGCCTGCGCCTCACAACTGCAGAACAGACCAATTCTGTAAGACGTAACCTTACTTTATTTTGGAGGAAGCCTTGATGTTGCTGATTTTCTGGATCTCATCTTGAAGGGTCCTCTCTACCAGCGACTCCTCCTCTTCCTCTCCTTCTTTCGCTTTCTGCCTGGATACAAAAAGTTAAGTTTAAAACAGCAACAAATACCCCCCCCCCCCCTGGTTCCAATTAACCCCTTCCCACCAACTTACTTTGCCTTTTTCTTGGCTCTTTTCAGCTTTTTCTCCATCTTCTTGCTTATCTCCTCCTCGTCTAGAGCGCAGAAAACTTCAAGTACAGAGTCTGTGCCCTACAGGAGATGTGGGAGAAGAAGAAGTAATAAAGACACTAACTTGTGTGGAGAAAGGCAAAATGATCTAATGTCCTCTCTGACCCAGGGGATGCTGGGATTGCTCCATAGAGAGCAGGGACCCTGGTCCAAAATGGCAAACTAGTTTTGTATTACTGAGTTGAAATTGGAGAAGTAATCAATATATCAGGAATAAACTCCGTCATGTATATCAATCCACCTTAAATTGAGAAAATCACCTGATTTAAGGTGGATTTTTTTCTGAGAAGCCCCTAAATAACCAGGCATCTCATTCCAATGTGCTACCAGGCTCTGAATTGTAATATAAATTTGAACCCGCGCTTCATGTGACCCCTGCTCGCCCTCATCTTAGGTCCATACAGAGGACTAATGAATATGTACCCCGGCTCCACACCCCAAATACAAAAGCAGATCTGAAACTAGTCACAGTCTGTCCGGCTACTAGAAGGAAAGAGAGGTCAGATACTCACGTGGCAGGCCAGGAACCTCTTTGTCCGGTCGGTCCCCAGTGTGACCACTCTGTCCCTTCCCTCTCGCATGATGGAGCCAAAGCGATGGCAACTTAAGATGCGCTAAGAGCAAAAGGATGGTGGGTATTGGGGTACAGTGGGAGAGGGGCAATACACAGATATAACACCCTCAGTACATGCTCTGAACCGAATGTTTATATCTCACATTCCCCCCCCCCCCCCCCCCACCACTGTGCAGAGAAGCGAAGGTCTATGAACGGGTGACAAGACATGTTAGAATAGCAGAGATGTAATTATATATATATATATATATATAGTGATACCTTTTTTATTGGACAAACATATTCATAATAAAGTGGCGAGAGATAATGCCTCTCTTTATCAAGTCGAAAAGCAATACGGATAAAAATATGAACTAAAAACCGTAAACAAAAAGAGATGAAGAAAAAAAACTAACTGAAAGAGACAAAATTCATTGGCCAGAGTTAAGTGAGAGACAGACCAGCGCTGTGATAATGTCCTGATAGGTCAGTACGTCTATAGATCAGGTTGTAGATAAGAAAACCGCAGAGTAAAATAAGGAGCAATACATCTCAGCGTAGCATGTGCTTACCAAAACAGTAATAGAAGGGGGGAGGGAGGTAAGTGGAGTGTATGAGCTATAAGACATTAAGATAGTGGGCCAGAAAGCCTAAGTCGATGTTAATGCCCAAATGCTCTGTATTAAAACATTGAATCATTTTTAATTCAAAAGTTTTCCGCTGTTGGATAGTCCTGAAATTCCCTCTGCGTACTTTTATTTTGAGGTTCTGGATGGAGTGATTCTCCTGGGTGAAATGGTGTCCCACTGGGGTACGGTAACTGTCTTCATGGTGCTTTTTGATGGAGCTTCAGTGGAGGTTCATTCGCCTGTGTAGTTTCTGGCTGGTTTCTCCAATGTAACAGCCCCTCTCACATACAGTACATTGTATCATGTACACTACATTGGATGATGTACATGAATATGAGCCTCTGATGGTGTGGGTCTGGTGTGTGGCATAGTTTGCTGCGACTTATTGCAGGGTTTGGTGCCATTTTCTCGGTTATGCTGTTCATTTGGTGATCTTCTGTTCACCGATGTTTGTCTTAAATTTGGTGGCTGCCTAAATGCACATACATACACAAGCCTGAAGGGGGCAGTTATCCTATTTGAGCTTATTCTTCAATTGTCAATTGGCTATTCACAGTGGCAGTCTTTCAACAAACTGATTAGAAAGCTTGTCACACTCCATGGTCCCTCCCAGGAACCCAATCCCGTTAAGAACACAAGACAAATGTCTGCTGTCATTAATGCTATGCGGCGCTGGCCTTATTCACTTTCCCATAAACACTGGCTCTTTCTTGATATTGTCCTTTTTTAAACCAGATACATTTTGTCTTTTTTCTGCAGATCCCACACTAAGCAATGTAGATGTACAAGAGACTCCTTATCAGCGTGCAAGGTCAACAACACAATGTTGACTCCCGCTCCAGCAAAAACCTCATACAATAAACTATAAAAAATACATTAAAAACAAATAATTTTGCTATTTTCTATAAAATGCATTTAAAGGTATATGGAAGGTTCCTGGATGTGCAGTGTAGTGTCCTAGCCTATCAGGGACCATGTCTCAGCAGCAAGTTGCAGAATGTTCAATGTCACCGATTGGTTAGTATGAGACACTGTACACCCAGCACTGGTGTCTGCATATGCTGCAGCGGGCAGACCCATACAGGCACTATTTGTTTGATTTTAAGTAGTAATAACAGAGCTTATCAGCCCTTCATAAAGTACATAAATCTATACACAGGGGTAACATCCAGGAAGCTGCTATATCCCCCTGCGTTACCTCCTCGTGACTCTGCTCCACCTCCTCCACTTCCTCGTCAGCCATAGGATCGGAGGGTCCTTTGGATCTCTTGATTTGTGGTCCATCCAGATCTTCACCCTGCACAGACAGAGCCACAAAAATGGACTTGGGGTAAATGGGATCTCTTGTTTTATAAAATGATTTATTTATAGGACACTTGTAATCCCCAAATACCAAGAGCTAGATTTATTTTTACTTCTGCATTATTAGTAATTATATTCAATGATTAAAAGTAAATTTAATTTTCATTATTTCTTTTAAAGATCAGACTGGTCTCCCTCCACTACAAGGGTAATGGAGGAGGCAGCTCTGCCTAGGAGGCATCACCACAATGATATCATCACAACGCTCCTCACTGGCTGGAGACTTCTTTTAGAAAGTTGTCTCTCAGTCAAGCCTCCCCTTCATAACCTTTTCAGGGTGGAGTCAATCTTCTAAACTGGTGGCAGATTCTCTAATCTTCCAAAGTGAAGTAACATTGATTGCAATTTATGAGGTTTATTCTTCTTGTGGTGGGGTTAAGTACTCATAATATCCATGGCTGGGATCCTTAAAGGGCCATTTACCTCACTAAGTGCTCTTTATGGTCTGAGAGAGCACAAGATTGTGTGATAAAATTATCTATTTTCTATTTAATTACAATAATAACAGTGAAAAAAAATATAAAAAGTTTCTCTGTTTACATACAGCCTATCCTGCCCACTGGCTGTTGCATGAGTAATAAGCAGATTGCACCGCGTGTTTAATTCTCTATGGGGGGTCTATGATTGATAGCAGAGCATCCCCGGACTCAGGTTACACTGCACAGACCAGTTAACCCATAACTGACCTGTTTAGGCGAGCCCAGCATTCCATGCCTACACAGATAGATTTGGGTTAAAAAAAATTCTTGTTCACTGCATGGCACACCGGAGTGGAGTACAGAAAACAAAGTTAAGGAACATGAAATGTTCTTAAAGGGCCACTTAATTCAGCACAATTTGGACCGCACCACTGAAGATCTCCTAATAGCATGTTGAAATACTTTTTGAAATCAAATAAAACCTGTGTTTGCATGTGGATCAGACTGCCCACATGCTTTTGCATTACTACAGCCAATCAGCTTGCAGGGCATGTGTGCCATAAGACTGTATACAATTCCAGGATAAAGGGAACAAACATTGTTTATTTTTTTTCTTAAGTCAGGAAATGATTTCTGCTCTCTGGCATCACTGGAATTTGGAAAAAATAGATCATTTTATCACATAATCTTGTGCTCTTTTGCACTTTAAAGAACACTTAGTGAGGTAAATGGCCTCTTAATGACTCAGAAGATTTGCAACAAGAAAGTATATCCCTTCCTCTTGAGACATCTTGAAAGTAAAGGTTATATATGCCCCGGAGTCACCTCAATCAGAAGGCGAGTCATCTGATGTGATCTTAAGTTTAGAACCCAAAAACGTCAATGCATAACATATACACGCACACACCTATACACACGCACAAAAACAATAACCTCCACTTCAATTTCTTTTATATGGATACAATAGCCCCGGCGCCACATGGTCCCGGCTTTACCTCCTTGATGTGGGAGATGTTCCAGGCTCGCAGCTCGCTATCCGCTGACCCGGTCAGGATCCGCCTTTCCTCTGAGAGCAGCACCAGACCCCAGACCTGTGGTGGGAGGACAATGTGGTTTGGGTTCTTATCTGCAGCCTGCTACACAGTATCAGCGCTCTAGTATTCTCACAGACAGTCTGTGCTTTGTACGGTGGATCGCGCAGTTATTACGTCTTCAGGCAAAACCTGGATTTGTACCGGGCCGGCAGGGATTATTTAATAACTCGTTAGCAATCCAATCAGTATTTGAAGAAAGATTCAACTTTAAAAAAATATATTCTAGCATTTCAGACGTCAGCGGATCTACTGCTCTCCATCACTTATTCAGTGTCCAGGGATTGGGATTGGAGAGGGTGGAGAGTAGCAGATCTGATGGAAGCAACAATACTAAAAATCAAATGCAAGTATTAAAAGCTGCAATGAATGACTAATTGGGGGTAACATTGCGATCTAATGACCACAATAAGAGACATACCTCGGTACGGTGCCCCACCATGGTCTGGAAGCAGTGCTGGGTGTCCAGGTCCCACCATTTCACCAGGGTGTCTTTACCACTGGCAAGAGAGGAAGTGTTAGAGGAGGAAGAGTTAGACAGACCTATCGGGACATTACCCCATTAAGAATTGCCTGGCTTCATATTACAGAGAGGCAGAGGGCGAGAGAGGGAGGCAGGCCGAGGGCGAGAGAGGGAGGCAGGCCGAGGGCGAGAGAGGGAGGCAGGCCGAGGGCGAGAGAGGGAGGCAGGCCGAGGGCGAGAGAGGGAGGCAGGCCGAGGGCGAGAGAGGGAGGCAGGCCGAGGGCGAGAGAGGGAGGCAGGCCGAGGGCGAGAGAGGGAGGCAGGCCGAGGGCGAGAGAGGGAGGCAGGCCGAGGGCGAGAGAGGGAGGCAGGCCGAGGGCGAGAGAGGGAGGCAGGCCGAGGGCGAGAGAGGGAGGCAGGCCGAGGGCGAGAGAGGGAGGCAGGCCGAGGGCGAGAGAGGGAGGCAGGCCGAGGGCGAGAGAGGGAGGCAGGCCGAGGGCGAGAGAGGGAGGCAGGCCGAGGGCGAGAGAGGGAGGCAGGCCGAGGGCGAGAGAGGGAGGCAGGCCGAGGGCGAGAGAGGGAGGCAGGCCGAGGGCGAGAGAGGGAGGCAGGCCGAGGGCGAGAGAGGGAGGCAGGCCGAGGGCGAGACAGAGGGCGAGAGAGAGACACCTACCTGGTGATCAGAAGGTTCTTCTCTTTGAGGAACAGAGCCTGGGTAATGGCGTCTTTGTGGCCCTTCAGTCTGTATAACCCACTCTCATTAATCACATCCCAGACAATCACATCCGTGTCCTGTGAAAGAGGCATGTCATATTTTCTGTCACTATTATCCTCTACATAAAACCAACCAAATTCCACGGCGCTACCTACATGAGCCGGGACCCGCCCGCGTCACCCGGCATAGTTAAAAGGAATGTGTAGAAAGTGTTTTCCTTTTTTACATAGTTGACTTGATGGAGTAATATCTGAATCCCTCCCTTAAATATATACTGACCAATCAGTGATCATCTCTCCAACAGGCTGCAGAGAAGTAGTCCCTGATAGGCTAGGACACTACACTGCACATCCAGCCCTACAGAGTCTGCCTGCATACGCTGCTTTTAGCTATGATTTCAGGCAGTAAATACAGAGCATATAAGCACTTACATGTCAGTAAATACATACACTGGGATATTATACATCTAGTAACCCCCAGGGCCTTCCCATATCCCTTTAATTGCACTGAATATGGTGCAGGGTGAGGGGCACCTTTTATACTCAGGTAAAAGACTGCAATGAAATAGTTACAAGCTTGAAATGACAGTCCTAATTAATAATAATGCTCACAGGGTTAAACAGAACAAGTATAAGCTGTAAAAGACACCTACGTGCCACAGAGCTTACACTCATTCTGCTAAACACATATCAGATGATCACATGTCCCACCACACGTGCACTGCAGAGATGGACACATTTCCCACATGATTCTCAGACCTCTATGTGATCGGAGTCCCCTGTACTAGGAGGCGCCGGTCCTGCATACTAGGAGGCGCCGGTCCTGCATACCAGGAGGCGCCGGTCCTGCATACCAGGAGGCGCCGGTCCTGCATACCAGGAGGCGCCGGTCCTGCATACCAGGAGGCGCCGGTCCTGCATACCAGGAGGCGCCGGTCCTGCATACCAGGAGGCGCCGGTCCTGCATACCAGGAGGCGCCGGTCCTGTACGGGTCTCATGATACCACACCTCTCCCTATGTGTCACCTTGGATCCTGACACCAGCCGCCCCCCGAGGTGGTCATAACTCAGGGTGGTCACTGCGGCCTTGTGCCCATTGAAGGTGATGCTGCTCTCCCCACTCAGGAGGCTGAAAACCCGAATAGACCCGTCCTCATAACCAACAGCCAGCGACAGCCCATCCGGGGAGGGACAGAGGTGCGTCACGTCCTGCTTCTGACCCTGGAGGATGAGGACCTGAAGGGAGAGGGATCATTACACGTTACTGAAAGTGCTGCAGGGGCACAATGATATGTCATCCCTAACACTTCAGGGTCGGCACTACAGACCAGAAATATCCGTAATTACAATAGTATGCAGTGTCATTACATCATAATAATGCGCATTGTGTCTGTGCGTGCTCCTGTGGGTTATCGGCGCTCACTGAGACACAAAGCATAACGTGATAAAGTCATATAGAGACGCAGACGACTTCATGCAATTTGTTCTTAAAAAATATGGAATGTTCCAGGGAATCGATTTACTTCATGTACTTTATTATATTTACTGCCTAAAATGGGTCACTGCAGCCTTTGCAGACACAGACTCTGTAGGGCTGGATGTGCAGTGTAGTGTCCTAGCCTATCAGGGACCACATTGCTGAGAGATGGTCACTGACTGGGTTAGTACGAGACTGCACGGCAAGTACAGCAGAGTCTGCGTGTTCATGAGCTGGAGAGGGCAGACCCATACAGGGTCTACTTATAAATTTTGGGCAGTAAATACAGACCTTATCAGCACTCCTTAATAAAATAAAATACATAAAAGTAAGTAAATAGATAGTAATACCCAGGAACCTGCCATGTTCCTGTAACTTTCAAGCTCAGTTATCTAACACTTCCATGCAAAACGTTTACTTGGTGATCTGCATTTCTGCAATGACCTCGGCCAATGACTGGACACTTTAAATGATCTGACCGGCCCCTGACCTCCCTCCTTTCCACACCTCACTGACCTTCTCCCCCTTGCGGGTGTCCCAGATGAACACATGCTCACAGGCCCCCACAGCCACATATCGCCCCTTCTCTCCCCGCAGGGTAACAAAACTGATGTTGGCTTTAGGGCTGGCGATGACTCCGAAGATGGCGCTGGCAGCGTAGCGCAGGTACTGCTTGGTGATGCCCATGGTGGCGAATTCGGTGAGCTGAGGAAAGAGAGAGAGAGTGTTAGTATACAGCAAATACAGGACATGAAGACAAACTGTTCACTGGAAGGTTTGATCATGAGGCTGAAGCTCAAATATATTGTCAATATCATGAGAAGTCAGGATTCGCTAGAGAAGACTGGGAAGAAGGGGACAGAAAGGGTGGAAATGGATAGATGAGGTAATTTAAGCAATGAACATGAGCTTGAGGGAGATCATAGGGGAAGTGGCTGACGTGCCTCTTATGCTACAGTCTACAGAGTCATGGAAAGTTGGACACGACTAAGCAACAAACACCCAAAAAAGGTCTAAAAAAAAAAAAAAAAAAGCGAGGGACGCAGTTGCAGGGCGTCAATGAACGCCAAAGGCGCTCATTGCAGGCTCTCACCGCGAGACAAGTGGGACTTAGCCTGCAATGAGCGCCACAGGGGCTTATTGCGAGGCCTGCAGGACTAAACACATCATAGACACGAGCACAGAAGGCGCTCATAACGATGGCCGCCGAAAAAAGTAGCACTTCGCCTCTGATCGCGAGGCACGCAGTTTACTAATTTAACGGCCGAAATTGTTTCAAGCGTGCAAGTCCAAAAACACCAAAAAAAGAGCAAAATCATAAAAAAAAACACTAACACTAACCACGCCAGGAACGCGGGACTTTGAAAATAAAACGCCAGTCAGCGCGCGCCACGCAAACATTCAGCAGACTAAACTTGCAGGGTAACGAGGCCTGCAATTAGCCGCAAAGCCGCTCAATGGTGGGCTCACGATGAGCGCCAAAGGCCCGTAGAGTAGATGGGATGAGAGGCTCGTGATGAGCGCCGAAGGTACAGCATTCCCAGCCTTAAAATGTGATTCCCGTCATTTTGCCAGGAAAGTAGCTAGTCCAGCACATAAATCCCCCGTCATATAGTGGAAGAGCTGCAAGGAGGTGCTGAGGAAGAACAATAAGGAGTAATAGTGACAGAGAGGGTGGTCTGAGGGGCATGCTGGGCCAGAAAGTGTTAGATTGTAAGCTCTTGGGCCCAGCTCTGTTGCAGCACTTTGTGTATTGCTGTCCCTGGCTCATACACATATGACACACGTGTGTGGGCCCCCCCCTCCCCTCTCGGTGTCCGGGCCCAGCTTCCCCTGAGCAGCCTTGTGTGGCCCGGGCAGTGACCGGAGGAGCCCGCACATACGTGTAATATACAGTGATAGAGCCTGACTTGGCCCGCGGGCCCTCCTCTGGCCGGTCCATAATCACCCCGAGACTCACGCACCGTTTCTCGCTCTCTCAGGTCCCGGTCGCACACGTGTGATGTCACGCATGCGCACTGACTCGCTCTCTGGATCACGCCCCCGGTGATGTCACACGCACGTTGCGTTTTGTTTTTGCTTCCGCCACTCTTTAGATGTCACGGGACATCCCATTTCGCAAGACACGCCCCCTTAATAAAGCCACTTCCGGTAACGGGTCAGGAGACACTGAGGAGAAGAGATGATGTGATGGCCGGAGAGGTGAGAGGAACCGAGGGAGAGAAAGAGACAGAGAGGGACCCCAGGAGAAGGAGAGGGGGGAGAGGGACCCCAGGAGAGGTGAGAGGGACAGAAGGAGAAGTGAGAGGCTAGTGGGACCCCAGGGGAAGTGACAGGGACCCCAGGAGAAGGACAGGGGGGAGAGGGGCCCCAGGGGAGGTGAGAGGGACTCCAGGAGAAGTGAGAGGCTAGTGGGACCCCAGGGGAAGTGACAGGGACCCCAGGAGAAGGACAGGGGGGAGAGGGGCCCCAGGGGAGGTGAGAGGGACAGGAGGAGAGGGACCCCAGGAGAAGGAGAGGGACTCCAGGAGGTGAGAGGGACCCCAGGAGAAGGACAGGGATGAGAGGGACCCCAGGAGAGGTGAGAGGGACACAAGGAGAGGGACCCAAGGAAAAGGACAGGGGGAAAGGGACCCCAGGAGAAGGACAGGGGGGAGAGGAACCCCAGGGGAGGTGAGAGGGACTCCAGGAGAAGTGAGAGGCTAGTGGGACCCCAGGGGAAGTGACAGGGACCCCAGGAGAAGGAGAGGGACCCCAGGAGAAGGACAGGGAGGAGAGGGACCCCAGGGGAGGTGAGAGGGACCCCAGGAGAAGGAGAGGGGGGGGGAGGGACTCCAGGAGAAGGGCAGGGGGAGAGAGACCCCAGGGGAGGTGAGAGGGACCCCAGGGGAGGTGAGAGGGACTCCAGGAGAAGTGAGAGGCTAGTGGGACCCCAGGGGAAGTGACAGGGACCCCAGGAGAAGGACAGGGGGGAGAGGAACCCCAGGGGAGGTGAGAGGGACTCCAGGAGAAGTGAGAGGCTAGTGGGACCCCAGGGGTAGTGACAGGGACCCCAGGAGAAGGACAGGGGGGAGAGGAACCCCAGGGGAGGTGAGAGGGACTCCAGGAGAAGTGAGAGGCTAGTGGGACCCCAGGGGAAGTGACAGGGACCCCAGGAGAAGGACAGGGGGGAGAGGGGCCCCAGGGGAGGTGAGAGGGACTCCAGGAGAAGTGAGAGGCTAGTGGGACCCCAGGGGAAGTGACAGGGACCCCAAGAGAAGGACAGGGGGGAGAGGGGCCCCAGGGGAGGTGAGATGGACTCCAGGAGAAGTGAGAGGCTAGTGGGACCCCAGGGGAAGTGACAGGGACCCCAGGAGAAGGACAGGGGGGAGAGGGGCCCCAGGGGAGGTGAGAGGGACAGGAGGAGAGGGACCCCAGGAGAAGGACAGGGAGGAGAGGGACCCCAGGAGAAGGAGAGGGGGGGGCAGAGGGACTCCAGGAGAAGGGCAGGGGGGAGAGAGACCCCAGGGGAGGTGAGAGGGACCCCAGGAGAAGGAGAGGGGGGGGAGGGACTCCAGGAGAAGGGCAGGGGGAGAGAGACCCCAGGGGAGGTGAGAGGGACCCCAGGGGAGGTGAGAGGGACTCCAGGAGAAGTGAGAGGCTAGTGGGACCCCAGGGGAAGTGACAGGGACCCCAGGAGAAGGACAGGGGGGAGAGGGGCCCCAGGGGAGGTGAGAGGGACAGGAGGAGAGGGACCCCAGGAGAAGGAGAGGGACTCCAGGAGGTGAGAGGGACCCCAGGAGAGGGACCCCAGGGGAGGTGAGAGGGACCCCAGGAGAAGGAGAGGGGGGGGGAGAGGGACTCCAGGAGAAGGGCAGGGGGGAGAGAGACCCCAGGGGAGGTGAGAGGGACTCTAGGAGAAGTGAGAGGCTAGAGGGACCCCAGGGGAGGTGAGAGGGACTTCAGGAGAAGTGAGATGCTAGTGGGACCCCAGGGGAAGTGACAGGGACCCCAGGAGAAGGACAGGGGGGAGAGGGGCCCCAGGGGAGGTGAGAGGGACTCCAGGAGATGTGAGATGCTAGTGGGACCCCAGGGGAAGTGACAGGGACCCCAGGAGAAGGACAGGGGGGAGAGGGGCCCCAGGGGAGGTGAGAGGGACAGGAGGAGAGGGACCCCAGGAGAAGGAGAGGGACCCCAGGAGAAGGAGAGGGACCCCAGGAGAAGGAGAGGGACTCCAGGAGGTGAGAGGGACCCCAGGGGAGGTGAGAGCGACCCCAGGGGAAGGACAGGGGGGAGAGGGACCCCAGGAGAAGGAGAGGGACTCCAGGAGGTGAGAGGGACCCCAGGAGAAGGACAGGGAGGAGAGGGACCCCAGGAGAAGGAGAGGGACTCCAGGAGGTGAGAGGGACCCCAGGAGGACAGGGAGGAGAGGGACCCCAGAGGAGGTGAGAGGGACCCCAGGAGAGGGGGGGGGGGGAGGGACTCCAGGAGAAGGGCAGGGGGGAGAGGGACCCAAGGAAAAGGACAGGGGGAGAGAAACCCCAGGGGAGGTTAGAGCGACCCCAGGGGAAGGACAGGGGGGAGAGGGACCCCAGGAGAAGGAGAGGGACTCCAGGAGAAGGACAGGGAGGAGAGGGACCCCAGGAGAAGGAGAGGGACTCCAGGAGGTGAGAGGGACCCCAGGAGAAGGACAGGGAGGAGAGGGACCCCAGGAGAAGGAGAGGGACTCTAGGAGGTGAGAGGGACTCCAGGAGGTGAGAGGGACCCCAGGAGGGTGAGAGGGACCCCAGGAGGAAGAGAGGGACCCCAGGGGAGGTGAGAGGGACCCCAGGGGAGGTGAGAGGGACCCCAGGGGAGGTGAGAGGGACCCCAGGAGAAGGAGAGGGGGGGGGGAAGGGACTCCAGGAGAAGGGCAGGGGGGGGGGGGGAGGGACTCCAGGAGAAGGGCAGGGGGGAGAGGGACCCAAGGAAAAGGACAGGGGGAGAGTGACCCCAGGGGAGGTGAGAGGGACCCCAGGGGAGGTGAGAGGGACCCCAGGGGGGGGGGGGGAGAGGGACTCCAGGAGGTGAGAGAAACCCCAGGAGAAGGACAGGGAGGAGAGGGACCCCAGGAGAAGGAGAGGGACTCCAGGAGGTGAGAGAAACCCCAGGAGAAGGAGAGGGGGGGGGAGAGGGACTCCAGGAGAAGAGCAGGGCGGAGAGGGACCCCAGGGGAGGTGAGAGTGGACTCGGACCCCAGGGGAAGTGACAGGGACCCCAGGAGAAGGACAGGGGGGAGAGGGACCCCAGGAGAAGGACAGGGGAGAGAGGGACCCAAGGAAAAGGACAGGGGGAGAGGGACCCCAGGGGAGGTGAGAGGGACCCCAGGGGAGGTGAGAGGGGGGGGGGAGAGGGACTCCAGGAGGCGAGAGAAACCCCAGGAGAAGGAGAGGGGGGGGGGGGAGAGGGACTCCAGGAGAAGAGCAGGGGGGGAGAGGGACCCCAGGGGAGGTGAGGGACCCCAGGGGAGGTGAGAGGGGACTCGGACCCCAGGGGAAGTGACAGGGACCCCAGGAGAAGGACAGGGGGGAGAGGGACCCCAGGAGAAGGACAGGGCTAGAGGGACCCCAGGGGAGGTGAGAGTGGACTCGGACCCCAGGGGAAGTGACAGGGACCCCAGGAGAAGGACAGGGGGGAGAGGGACCCCAGGAAAAGGACAGGGGGAGAGGGACCCCAGGGGAGGTGAGAGGGACCCCAGGGGAGGTGAGAGGGACCCCAGGGGAGGTGAGAGGGGGGGGGGAGAGGGACTCCAGGAGGCGAGAGAAACCCCAGGAGAAGGAGAGGGGGGGGGGGGGAGAGGGACTCCAGGAGAAGAGCAGGGGGGAGAGGGACCCCAGGGGAGGTGAGGGACCCCAGGGGAGGTGAGAGGGGACTCGGACCCCAGGGGAAGTGACAGGGACCCCAGGAGAAGGACAGGGGGGAGAGGGACCCCAGGAGAAGGACAGGGCTAGAGGGACCCCAGGGGAGGTGAGAGGGGAGTGGGACCCCAGGGGAAGTGACAGGGACCCCAGGAGAAGGACAGGGGGGAGAGGGACCCCAGGAGAAGGACAGGGGGGAGATGGACCCCAGGGGAAGTGACAAGGACCCCAGGAGAAGGACAGGGGGGAGAGGGACCCCAGGGGAAGTGACAAGGACCCCAGGAGAAGGACAGGGGGGAGAGGGACCCCAGGAGAAGGACAGGGGGGAGAGGGACCCCAGGAGAAGGACAGGGGGAGAGGGACCACAGGGGAGGTGAGAGGGACCCCAGGGGAGGTGAGAGGGGAGTGGGTCCCCAGGGGAAGTGACAGGGACCCCAGGAGAAGGACAGGGGGGATAGGGACCCCAGGGGAGGTGAGAGGGGAGTGGGACCCCAGGGGAGGTGAGAGGGACCCCAGGAGAAGGACAGGGGGGAGAGGGACCCCAGGGGAGGTAAGAGGGGAGTGGGACCCCAGGGGAGGTGAGAGGGACCCCAGGAGAAGGAGAGAGGGACCCCAGGGGAGGTGAGAGGGGAGTGGGACCCCAGGGGAGGTGAGAGGGACCCCAGGAGAAGGACAGGGGGGAGAGGGACCCCAGGGGAGGTGAGAGGGGAGTGGGACCCCAGGAGAAGGACAGGGAGGAGAGGGACCCCAGGGGAGGTGAGAGGAACAGGGGGAGAGAGACCCCAGAAGAGGGACCCCAAGAGAAGGACAGGGGGAGAGGGACCTGAGGGGAGGGGGACCCCAAGAGAAGGACAGGGGGGAGAGGGACCCCTGGGGAGGTGAGAGGGACAGGGGAAAGGAGATGACAGGACAGGTGAGAGGGACAGGGTAAGAGAGCGTCACATGTGCAGTGACTTCAATTAGAGAGTCAGCGGCCCTTTCCTGTTATAGTAACGGCAGCAGTGTAGCAGTGGCGGCGACAGTTTGCCTTCGCCTATGATGATATAGACTAGATGGCGCTGCCGATTTCCGTGCCGATATCATCATA
Organism: Discoglossus pictus; assembly: GCA_027410445.1. Lineage (NCBI taxonomy): Eukaryota > Metazoa > Chordata > Amphibia > Anura > Alytidae > Discoglossus > Discoglossus pictus. Next base: position 5,956,309 of record CM050164.1, on the reverse strand, counting down.
GGCTAAGGCAAACTGTTAGGGTTAGTTTTAGGGTTTTTCCTTGTTTTTATCCCCTGTAGAGCGCTACAGAATATGTCAGCGCGTTACAAATAAAAGTTAATAATGATAATAAAAAAAAGGATTAGGGTAAGATTCAAAAGTTAGAACTTCTCTCAAATATCGGCAGTGCAATCTAGCAGCTCCTTGCTGCAGCTGCTGGCGTATCTATAACAGGATAGATCTGAGTCAGCTCTTCAGGACAGAGGTTTGTGCGCTCTAGAAAAACAGGAAGTTGTGTTGTCAGATTGTGACAGGCGCGCTTTGGTGTTTAGAGACAAGGAGTGTGGGGTGTTATGGGATGTTATACAAGCAGTAAGGATACATATTATATATACACGTATAATAAACGCTAGTAACGCTAGGCAGCCCTGGCTCCTGGGATTTCTCCGGCATTAGGAGGACCTCGGTCACAATTATTGTTTTCATGGATTTAAAAGAGAGAAAATTGCAAAAGTTGTTTTAATTTGGGAATATACTAAGTAAACTTATCTTGCATTACTTTATTGTGCTCAGATACAATGATATATACAGGGCTTTGCAAAAGTATTCACCCCCCTTGGCATTTTTCCTGTTTTGTTGCCTCACAACCTGGAAGTAACATGGATTGTTTGAGGATTTGCATCATTTCATTTACAGAACTTGCCACAACTTTGAAGATGTTTTTTTTAATTTTTATTGTGAAGCAAACAACAAATAGGACAAAATAACAGAACAAGTCCCTGTGCATAACTATTCACCCCCCTAAAGTCAATACTTTGTAGAGCCACCTTTTGCGGCAACCACAGCTCCAAGTCGCTTTGGATAAGTCTCTATGAGCTTGCCACATCTTACCACTGGGATTTTTGCCCATTCCTCCTTGCTGCTCCAGCTCCTTCAAGTTGGATGGTTTGTGAGCAGCAATCTTTAAGTCTGACCACAGATTTCCTATTGGATTGAGGTCTGGGCTGTGACTCGGCCATTCCAACACATTTACATGTTGCCCCTTAAACCCCCCAAGTGTTGCTTTAGCCGTGTGTTTGGGGTCATTGTCCTTCTGGAAGGTGAACCTCCGTCCTAGTCTCAAATCACGCACAGAGTGGTACAGGTTTTGCTCAGGAATATCCCTGTATTTAGCACCATCCATCTTTCCCTCAACTCTGACCAGTTTCCCAGTTCTCTGGATGATGTGTTGGGTTTGCGCCAGACATAGCGGTTTCTTTGGCAGAAAAGTTACATTTTAGTCTCATCAGACCAGAGCACCTTCCTCCATACATTTTGGAGTCTCCCACATGCCTTTTCACAAACTCAAAACGTGCCATTTTGCTTTTTGCTGAAAGTAATGTCTTTCTTCTGGCCACTCTGCCATAAAGCCCAACTCTATGGAGCGTGCGGCTTATTGTCGTCCTATGTACAGATACTCCAGTCTCTGCTGTGGATCTCTGCAGCTCCTCCAGGGTTACCTTAGGTCTCTGTGATGCCTCTCTGATTAATGCCCTCCTTGCCCGGTCCGTGAGTTTTGGTGGGCGGCCGTCTCTTAGCAGGTTTGCTGTTGTGCCATGTTCTTTCCATTTGGTTATGATAGATTTGATGGTGCTTCTGGGGATCATCAAAGATTTGGATATTTTTTTATAACCTAACCCTGACTTGTATGTCTTAACAACATTGTCCCTTACTTGTTTGGAGAGTTCCTTGGTCTTCATGGCAGTGTTTGGTTAGTGGTGCCTCTTGCTTAGGTGTTGCAGCCTCTGGGGCCTTTCAAGAAAGGTGTGTATATGTAATGATCACGTGATACTTAGATTGTACACAGGTGGACATCATTTCACTAACTATGTGACTTCTGAAGGTAATTGGTTGCACCAGAGCTTTTTATGGTCTTCATAACAAAGGGGGTGAATACATACGCACATGACAATTTTCTGTTTTCTATTTCTAAAAAATAGTTTTATATATATATTTTTCTAATTTTATGTCACCAACTTAGACTATTGTGTTCTGATCCACCACATAAAATTCAGATTAACAGAACATGAACTTATGGCTGTAATGTAACAAAATAGGTAAAAAGTCAAGGGGGTGAATACTTTTGCAAGGCACTGTATAATGATTTCCCAGGCTCATCTGTTGATACATATATGTAAGCATGTCCATGTACACGTGTATCGTGTGTATAAATATCGGCACAGGCAGGGTTGAGCAATGCTCAGGAATGTGCTTGAGCTGAGTGTAAGGAAGTTACTCACATGGGCAGCGTCTTGTGACCACATCACATTCCTTACTGATTGTCTGACCGTTACATGCTGGATATTGGCAGATTAGACTCTGTATGGCTGGATGTGCTGTGTCCTAGCCTATCAGGGACCACGGCTCAGCAGCAGATTGCTGTGCGATGGTCACTGATCGGTTAGTATGAGGCACAGCAAGTATAACAGATTCTGTGTTCTTGTGAGCTGCACAGGGCAGACCCATACAGGGGCTACTTGTGCTTAGAATCACTTCACAATAAAATAAAGTACATAAAAGTAAATAGATACACAGTAGTGAGTCTCACTAATCTTATACTGATTTAGCCCTCAGAGACTTGATGCAGAACACTCCCCTCCTTGCTCCATGGATCCGCTGGGTGCCCGGTCATGCTTTGTGGACGCAGACACCCTGCCCTGCTGGACCGATGAGGGGGAGGGGGTGCCGGACCCACAGGAAGAGGTGGACGGAGGGCTCCGATCACCATTCCCCTACAGCAAAGAGCTCAATGAGAAGGTGATATTATGGTGAGTACTGAGTATGACCTGATTAAGCCATGAGCATAAAAACATTTTAGAGCAAATCTTGTATTTAGCAGGCTCCATGTCATGGGGATGACTGCTAGCTGCTCTGTGTCACGGGGATGACTGCTAGCGGCTCTGTCATGGGGATGACTGCTAGTGGCTGTATGTCATGGGGATGACTGCTAGTGGCTCTATGTCATGGGATGACTGCTAGTGGCTCTGTGTCATGGGGATGACTGCTAGCGGCTCTGTGTCACGGGGATGACTGCTAGTGGCTCTGTGTCACGGGGATGACTGCTAGTGGCTCTGTGTCACGGGGATGACTGCTAGTGGCTCTGTGTCACGGGGATGACTGCTAGTGGCTCTGTGTCACGGGGATGACTGCTAGTGGCTCTGTGTCACGGGGATGACTGCTAGCGGCTCTGTCACGGGGGTGACTGCTAGTGGCTCTGTGTCATAGGGATAACTGGAAGTGTTACTGGCTTTCGTTAAGTGTTACTACTTTAGGCTTTTTTTTACGTCCTTCGGCCTCTTTTTCGCCTTGTTGCGTTTTACTGGCAGACATTTTTTTACTCGCCCAGACGATCGCGAAAAAATGAGAAATATGCCTCAAATTAACTTGCAACCTCCCTCACAGGCTCCCTGACTCTCGCCCCGTGCTGTGTGTAAGTGAATTTGAGGCTTATTTGTTGTTGTTTTTTTAGATCTTTTCAGTGTTGTAGTGTGGCCGTATTAAATTTGGATGTTTGCGAGGCGCACAGTGTTTATGCGGGTTTCGGTCCGAAGTCATGCGGGTCGTAAGTCCTGCGTGCCTCAACTGCTCGCCTCGCTTTGTGAGGCTTGTAGTGCAATGAACGCCTTTGGCGCTTTTTGCAGCCTAAGTCCCGTTTGCCTCAACTGCTCGCCTCGCTTCAACGTGACCAACGTCCTTGAACTGACAAATATTTATGTGATGTCTTTATCAAATAGTGTCCTATAAATATGATAAAGTAATCACTGCAGTAACCCCTGTCCAGATGGAAGACCACACATGTGTTGGGAACGCTTACGATGTTGGTCATCCTTTGCGAGCCGTCAACCGTGCACGCAGGACCTAGGCTGCAACGAGCGCAGAAGGTGCTCATTGCGAGGCAAGCATTTGAAGCACGCGCTGCAATGAGCGCCAAAGTTGAAGCACGTAGCACTTTGCTGCTAACTGCGAAGAACGCAGGTTGCTAATTTAACGGTCAAACTTAGTTCCAGCGTGTAACTAGAAAACACCCCCAAAAAAGCAAAATAATAAAAAATGTAAAACACCCTCAACACACAGCACGGGGGGAGCCAGGACGTATCTGAAACAGGATGAAAACGAGGCTCGCCAATGCCAGGCACGCGGGACTTTGAAATTAAACAAACGGCAGTCACCGCGGGCCACGCAAAGATTCAGCGCACACACAGAGGAGAAACACACAGGGAAGGGACAGGGGGAGATGGTGGAAAGAGACACATGGCATTCCCAAACACAAAACTTGCTGGTTAATGAACCCTAAGCCCAATGAGTGGCCAGTACGTAAGCACCGCAAGTGGGAGAGACTTGCAATGAGCGCCGAAAGAGTTCATTGTGAGGCCCACAATGAGCGCCAAAGGCTCGTGAATATCGCCGAAGGTGATCATTGCAAAGCAGGAAAGTTAAAGTACACGGAAAAGAGGCTTGGGATGAGAGCCAAAGTTGCTCAGAGAACCACATTGCGTGGCAAACAGCATTGCTAGCCTTACGATTTTATTCCCGTCATTTTTGATGGGCAATTTTCTAGTAGTGATAATAAAAATGGGCAGGAGTGCTACACACACATACCCTAAGCAAGGTCCTTGTCCTTGCTTATAATTCACAATGAAGCAGGAATGTTCCCAATCACTGTTAGCTGGTACATTGTTATCATCTGAAGGACTCTCTCATGGTTCCGATCATTGTTCTCATCTGGAGGACTCTCTCATTGTCCTGATCATTGTTATCATCTGGAGGACTCTCTTATGGTCCCGATCATTGTTATCATCTGGAGGACTCTCTTATGGTCCCAATCATTGTTATCATCTGGAGGACTCTTATGGTCCCGATCATTGTTATCATCTGGAGGACTCTTATGGTCCCGATCATTGTTATCATCTGGAGGACTCTCTCATGGTTCCGATCATTGTTTTCATCTGGAGGACTCTCTTATGGTCCCGATCATTGTTATCATCTGGAGGACTCTTATGGTCCCGATCATTGTTATCATCTGGAGGACTCTCTCATGGTTCCGATCATTGTTTTCATCTGGAGGACTCTCTTATGGTCCCGATCATTGTTCTCATCTGGAGGACTCTCTTATGGTCCCGATCATTGTTCTCATCTGGAGGACTCTCTTATGGTCCTGATCATTCATCACAGATACGTCAGTAGCCCCCTCCAACTGAGGGATCACTAGAGGGAGCCCCAATGGCAGCGTCCCAACAATGGTAAAGTAATATTAGTAAATATCTGTAACTTTTAATACCCCCCCCCTCCGTGTAAATCACTTGACTTCAGTGTCAAAAGTTAGAAACTCAATCGGGAAGTTCTTTCAATTCGATTCTCCACTGAGTCAGCTCTAAATCCGACGCGCGTTTCCCCCACAGGATTCTTACCTTAATATGGAGTCCTACTCAATTTAACCCCCCTCCCTTGAGAAAGCAGTTATAGCCAATCACACGTTGGGTTTGGAGCTGGGACGTGGTGGAGATTCTCATTGAAATAAAAGCCCTGTGACGCCCCTACCTTTATATATAGGGTCCATTATATACTGTGTTTAGATATCGCTATATTTGTTATTTTGGTTACATGGAAAATGGGAAAGAAAAAAAATAAATGTTTAACTTTTTTCCTTTTTTTGGGGGGCACTTTTACAAAACACAATCCATGAAACCCCAGGTAATCGCCCCAGGTAATCGGCACTAGTTTTACCAATAAGCTGCAGATAGTTTTGTTGTTTTAAGGTTACAATTAAGGAAGTGACAAAAGGAACAATAAGAAATAACAAGTTCCCCTTTCTTTGTTATTCCCCTGTTACTATCAGTACCTGTGATTACTGTGCGGTGCTGAGACACAGATCAGTATATAAAACATATACCCCCCATATACACCTGCCATCATTTAAAGTGCCTCTGATTAACCCCAAATCAAGTTCAGCTTCTCTAGTTGGTCTTTCCTGAAATGTTCATAGTCGCATCCCACAGCAAAAGCCATGGTCCACAGAGAGCTTCCAAAGCATCAGAGGGATCTCATTGTTAAAAGGTATCAGTCAGGAGAAGGGTACAAAAGAATTTCCAAGGCATTAGATATACCATGGAACACAGTGAAGACAGTCATCATCAAGTGGAGAAAATATGGCACAACAGTGACATTACCAAGAACTGGAGCTCCCTCCAAAATTGATGAAAAGACAAGAAGAAAACTGGTCTGGGAGGCTACCAAGAGGCCTACAGCAACATTAAAGGAGCGGCAGGAATATCTGGCAAGTACTGGCTGTGTGGTACATGTGACAACAATCTCCCGTATTCTTCATATGTCTGGGCTATGGGGTAGAGTGGCAAGACGAAAGCCTTTTCTTACAAAGAAAAACATCCAAGCCAGGCTACATTTTGCAAAAACACATCTGAAGTCTCCCAAAAGCATGTGGGAAAAGGTGTTATGGTCTGATGAAACCAAGGTTGAACTTTTTGGCCATAATTCCAAAAGATATGTTTGGCGCAAAAACAACACTGAGCATCACCAAAAGAACACCATACCCACAGTGACGCATGGTGGTGGCAGCATCATGCTTTGGGGCTGTTTTTCTTCAGCTGGGGCCTTAGTTAAGATAGAGGGAATTATGAACAGTTCCAAATACCAGTCAATATTGGCACAAAACCTTCAGGCTTCTGCTAGAAAGCTGAACATGAAGAGGAACTTCATCTGTCAGCACGACAAGGACCCAAAGCATACATCCAAATCAACAAAGGAATGGCTTCACCAGAAGGAGATTAAAGTTTTGGAATGGCCCAGCCAGAGCCCAGACCTGAATCCGATTGTGATCTGAAGAGGGCTGTGCCCAGGAGATGCCCTCGCAATCTGACAGAGCAAAGGAGAGTGGGCAAATCTTGCCAAGTCAAAATGTGCCATGCTGATAGACTCATACCCAAAAAGACTGAGTGCTGTAATAATGACATCATAGAAACCATTTGAACACTAAACAAGTAATACCCTTATATTATTGGTGTCGTCATGGAAAGCGATAAATATTGTATATTATCAAAAGTAGTGTATATGGGATCATATTGATAGCACTAATATTGGGACGCCAGGAACTCTATAATAGCCGTATTTCGCCATCTTCTTTGGCAGGATCGCTGTATTTGTTCTCTCGCAGTCCTCAGAGAATCACGATTTTAACCTTCAGTTTTAATTAAATCCATAAATGCTAAGTTTTATTTCCCATTCACCTCCTTATTGTGACTAGGTGTAGGGTGTGCGCTCCTCGTGTCTCCTTGTGCTTTTGTATTTCAGGCAGTAAATACACATATATATTATATACCTGGTAACACCCAGGAGCCGCCATGTCCCGTTGAGAGATTTTTTTCTATTTTTGGGACATTTTTTGTACCTTTCTTGGTATTTTTGTGATATTTTTGGTGTATGTCTCAGGATCGGTGACGTGGCGCTGCTGAGCTGCACGGCCGTGGTGAACACCAGCAATGAGACGCTCACCGACAAGAACCCCGTGTCTGACAGTATCTATCGGTACTCCGGGCCGGAGCTGCTGGAGGAGATGCAGAAACTGAAAGGTGAGTAACCGAGGTCAATCATCAGTGAGATACCAATGCTTGTGTCCCAGACTAACCTCATTAGGAGGAGCATAAAAACATGTTAGAGAAACACTAGTCTGTGGCAGGGTTATCTTACTGTTCAATTTGCAATGGTAAGCTTTCAACAAAACGCAAAAGAGATCTTACTGGAGCCCATGGTTCCTCCTAGGAAGAGAAGGAAGTGTTTACAAATGACAGGCTGTGACAACATGGCGCAGTGTGAATACTTTAGCACTCCTTTAAAGGGACATGGCAGGCTCCTGGGTGTCTCTGGGTATATATTTATTTTGATGTTGTTATGAAGTGCTTATAAGCTCTGTATTTACTGCCTAAAATAGTCCCTGTATGGGTCTGCCCTCTGCAACTCATAAATACACAGACTCTGTAGGACTGGGTGTGCTGTCTCATACTAATCAATCAGTGACCGTCTCTCAGCAAAGTTCTGAAATGTGGTCCCTGATAGGCTAGGACCCTACGCTGCACATGCAGCCCTACAGAGTCTATATCTGAATACGCTGCAGTGGGCAGACCCAGACAGCGACTATTTGTAGGATTTTAGGCAGAGCTTGTAGGCACTTCTTAATAATGTCCCGCGCAGGTTTCTATTACACAGAATATATCAGTAAGTAAAACATTTTATGGGGCAGAACCAGTCACCGGACCTTGTGGTGTAAACATGTAGATATATCTATGGAAGGGACCCAGGGAGGGGGTCCAACTCCGCTCCAGAATCCTCCTGCCTGGGATACAGGACCCTCCCTTGGATCGGATGGTCTTCTCGGTGACCCGCTTCTATTGCAGTACCATCAGGATGCAGAATAGGTATCAAGGGGTTAAAAATAACACACAAAGGTTATAAGCTCTAAATAAAAGCTAGAACCCGATGGATATAGAAGCGTCTTTATTGGGAGAAGGTACAGACGTGATTATATTACCTGCCCATAACCAGGTATCTCACTAGCCCCCTGTAATACCTCACTGGCCAATCACAGGGTGAGCTGGTAATTACATAACAAACCTAAATACATTCAAACTTCCCTTCTAAACTAGTTAGCTCACTCATATGATTGGAATTCCCTGTCCACAGGTAGATATCACCAGTCAGGTTGTTATCAAGATGTACAGTCCATTGTTCAAATGTCTGGTGATGGAATTAGCAGGGACTGGGATGTGATCGGGGGGAGAACAGAGCTCGTTCATAACCACTACTAGTAACACTTTGACCCCTGACTCCCTCAGCATGCTTTTATGTTTAACCCTTTCTTGTGGCAGGGTGCAGGACGGGAGAGGCTAAACTCACCAAGGCGTTCAACCTGGCCGCTCGCTACATCATCCACACCGTGGGCCCCAAATACAAGACCAAGTACCGTACGGCTGCCGAGAGCTCGCTGTACAGCTGCTACCGCAACGTGCTGCAGCTGGCAAGGTAAGAAAAGACATCCTGGGATGCCACGTGTGATTGGCTGGGAAGCCAGCGTGCGCATTGGAAATGAGAACTGCAAGAATGTAGTATCTGAAACAATGCCGCCATTTATTGAAAACATATAAAAAAAAAAAATACTTTCTGGGATATTTTGGCCATTATTAAAGGGATATGGAAAGTTTCTGGTCTTCCCAAGGAATATAATATCCCTGTGTACCTATTTACATACTTTATTGTATTATTAAGTGCTAATAAGCTCTATTTTACTGTCTAAAATAATTCTGTTTGTATGGATCTGCCCTCTGTAGCTCATGAATACACTCACTGTTTTAGCAGTGTTTCAATTAACCTGTCAGTGACCTCACTCAAGCAGCATATTTGCAGAATAGTGTCATTGATTGGTTATTTTGAGACACTGCACACACTGTTTTTAGGAGTGTACTGTCTTCATCAGCTGCAGAGGGGAACAACCAATCAGGAACTATTTTAGGCAGAAAACACAGAGTTCATAAGCACTTAATAAAATAAAGTACATGTCAGTAAATAGATACCCCGGGGTATTATATATATATATATATATATCTAGTCACATCCTTAAGTTTATTTAGTAGACCATATAGATGTACTAAATTATTACTCTCCAGAAAGTGTGATATATTAGTGTCATGCTGATGAGCTGAGGTGTCATGCATAAGTCATGTGTAAAGCTGTACTGAGGATTCATTTAATATATATGTGAATATTATTCAAAAAACATTTTCTCTGAATGATACTCCATCCAAACAAATGTCTAATTATCAAACTAATGAATTCATTAATAATGATCTACATCATCAGATCACCTGATCCTCTATAACCTGGTCCTAGTGTGGCCTCTGCAAGGGCCAAAAATCACGAGCAACCTCAAATAGCAATGGCGTCCAGCAGCAGAAAATGTCAGCTTCTGTAGAGATTCTAAGAGGGGGAATGTGAAATGTACGGACCTGTCAGGACCTGAGAGCATGTCACCATAAGCTTGGTAAACGCTGTGACTCCAACTATCCCTTCCCCAGCTCTTCTATCAGGGGTGGGGAATCCCGAACGAAGCCACATATATGTGAGGTCATTGGGGATTCCCTTCCCTGCCAGGAAGCCCCAGCGGGGGAGGGGAAGCACTACCAGCTGAACCACCAGTGAATTACACCTGGATCCCACTAAGAAGCACAAATAAAGGGTCTGGTGGGGTACACACTACAAACATCATGCCCCCCCAGAGGAGGGCCCCTGTGCATTGCACCGCCTGCACCGGCAGTTGTTTTGCCCCTGCCTAGAGCATATATAGTAATTACAGGACAGCTGGGCCGACCTAACAGCAGCAGATAGATGTTTTAATTGGGCGTTAATCAAAAAAATAAGTGAAGGAAGTAGCTTTGTATAGCAAGCAGTGCCATGTTTTCAGACACAAAGTTATATCCGTACATTGGCTATCTAGTGCTCAGATACGTATTGTGGTAAAGTGGTTCCCATGGCTACTTTGGGGGAAGCCTGTGGATGTGTCACTCAGCTGACTACCTCGGTGACCGTCCAGCTCGTCTGGAGGCTGACACTCTAATGTTTGATAGTGAACTGAATAGGTAATACTGCTCTTACAGATAGAAATAGTAATGATCAATGCCCCTCTTATTAGGGCACTGGATCGGGTTATCTGTCAGACCTTGAGTCACAATATGGAGGTGTCATGATAAGCAGAGTCATTACAGATCACTTGTCCTATAGAAGATCCAAACACTAACAATGGCTGTCTAGAATACAGCTGGTGAAGGAGACCTCACAAACTTTTCTGAAACAAAGATATCCCGATCTCCCCATCTGTGATTCACTGTTTATTTTGTGCAGAAGAAATGTCTGGAGCATCAGAACAGCTCATATATATATATTCTACACACCCCTGGGAAAATGTCAGGTATCTGTGCTGTAAAAACATGAGACAAAGATAAATCATTTCAGACCTTTTTCCACCTTTAATGTGACCTATAAACTGTACAACTCAATTGAAAAACAAACTGAAATCTTTTAGGTAGAGGGAAGAAAAAATATAAAAATAAAATAATATGGTTGCATAAGTCTGCACACCCTTAAACTAATACTTTGTTGAAGCCCCTTGTGATCAGTCTTTTTGGGTATGAGTCTATCAGCATGGCACATTTTGACTTGGCAAGATTTGCCCACTCTTCTTTGCTCTGTCAGATTGCGAGGGCATCTCCTGGGCACAGCCCTCTTCAGATCACAATTGGATTCAGGTCTGGGCTCTGGCTGGGCCATTCCAAAACTTTAATCTTCTTCTGGTGAAGCCATTCCTTTGTTGATTTGGATGTATGCTTTGGGTCGTTGTCGTGCTGAAAGATGAAGTTCCTCTTCATGTTCAGCTTTCTAGCAGAAGCCTGAAGGTTTTGTGCCAATATTGACTGGTATTTGGAACTGTTCATAATTCCCTCTATCTTAACTAAGGCCCCAGTTCCAGCCCCAAAGCATGATGCTGCCACCACCATGCGTCACTGTGGGTATGGTGTTCTTTTGGTGATGCGCAGTGTTGTTTTTGCGCCAAACATATCTTTTGGAATTATGGCCAAAAAGTTCAACCTTGGTTTCATCAGACCATAACACCTTTTCCCACATGCTTTTGGGAGACTTCGGATGTGTTTTTGCAAAATGTAGCCTGGCTTGGATGTTTTTCTTCGTAAGAAAAGGCTTTCGTCTTGCCACTCTACCCCATAGCCCAGACATATGAAGAATACGGGAGATTGTTGTCACATGTACCACACAGCCAGTACTTGCCAGATATTCCTGCAGCTCCTTTAATGTTGCTGTAGGCCTCTTGGTAGCCTCCCAGACCAGTTTTCTTCTCGTCTTTTCACCAATTTTGGAGGGAGCTCCAGTTCTTGGTAATGTCACTGTTGTGCCATATTTTCTCCACTTGATAATGACTTCACTGTGTTCCATGATATATCTAATGCCCTGGAAATTCTTTTGTACCCTTCTCCTGACTGATACCTTTTAACAATGAGATTCCTCTGATGCTTTGGAAGCTCTCTGTGGGCCATGGCTTTTGCTGTGGGATGTGACTAAGACAATTTAAGGAAAGACCAACTAGAGCAGCTGAACTTTACTTGGGGTTAATCAGAGGCACTTTAAATGATGGCAGGTGTATGCTGACTCCTTTTTAACACGATTTGGAATGTGATTGCTTAATTCTGAACACAGCTACATCCCCAGTTATAAGAGGGTGTGCAGACTTATGCAACCACATTATTTTCCTTTTTTTTTTTCTCTTCCCTCCACCTAAAAGATTTCAGTTTGTTTTTAAATTGAGTTGTACAGTTTATAGGTCACATTAAAGGTGGAAAAAGTTCTGAAATGATTTATATTTGTCTCATTTTTTTACAGCACAGAAACCTGACATTTTAACAGGGGTGTGTAGACTTTTTATATCCACTGTAGCTGGTGAAGGAGTCCTCCCAAACTTTTCTGAAACAAAGATATCCAGATCTCCTCATCCGTGATTCACTGTTTATTTTGTGCAGAAGAAATGTCTGGCGTATCAGTACAGCTCTACCTTTATTTATTTATTTATTTAATTATTTATTTATATATATATAAATGTAGTGTTATAACTGTATTTCTTGGAATTCTGGGCATGAAACAATTTTTTTACCTTGTCTTAGACATTCAAATGTGAACACAAATGTACTATATATATAAACATATACTAGCAACTTGCCTGTCAAAAAAATGACGGTCAATAAAATTTGCAGCCATGTCAATGCTGTTTGGCACAATGTTAAGCTTTTTATACTCTAAGGACCTTCGGCGCTCATTGTGAGCCTTTCCTCGCGTGTCCTTTGACTCCGCTCTTGATATTTTTAAATACTAATGAATGAATGAATTGAATAATAAATGAATATAGTTTACCTTTTTGTAATTACTATATGTAACAATCAGTAGCCTAAAGAGCTAACAATCTTTTTTTTTTGTCCTGCAGCATATAATGTGCCTTAGAAATAGGCTGCGTGCGCGAGGGCAAGTTAGGTTTGTAAAATAGTGTTGTTTGTCTATGTGGTACGCGGTCCTCCACTGCTCTCCTCGCTTTGCGAGGCTCGCAGGCAAAGAGTGCCTTTGGCGCCCATCGTCCAAGTGCTGCGAGTACTAGTGCCTTAACGGTTCTCCTTTGGCACTCATCGCCTATGTCGTGCGCACCACACAAAGCGTGACGACGTCTTGTAGTTTGACGATTATAATATGTGATACATTGAACATATATTTTTAGTTTACTCCACATGTTCCTCTCCCTCACATCTGAGCGACCGGACACAATTCTGGAGCATTCCTTATATATCCTCTAGTTCAGGGGTCAGCAACCTACGGCTCTAGAGCCAAACATGGATCGTGCAGATCTACGTGCTGCTTTACTGTCAATCCCTAATTCATCAGCTTTACCGGAAATCATTACTAGATTATGTCAGCGATTTAATAAAAAGATAAAATGGACACTATCAGTACAACTGTGACCATGTGCGCCGTCATACAATAGTATCCAAGTCGTGCAGATGGCGCCGGACGCCGGATCGTATTGCGAATGCTCTCAGGTTTTGATTTAGGTTTAGACATTGCAGACCCTGCTGTACATCCAAGGGGGGTCTAAAGGTCCCAGGGGTCCAGCAAAACTACTGGGATCACAAAAAGTGGTATTGGTTAAAAAGTGAAAATGCATTGTGCGCTCATTTGCATGTCCCCGCCCAGTTTCCCAGAATGCAATGCAATAACTGTATTTCTGAGCAGAAGATAATTTCAGTTTTTATTTTAGACATTCAAATGTGAACAAAATGTCCGAGTTATTTACTGAATGGCTAAATAATGTTGTTTTATATATATATCTCCGCTCGTGTATAATTTGCATATTTTATCCTGTTCATGTCTCATTAGTGATGTGGAGTCTTTCAGATATAGATCCACATGGCTGGGAAGGCGGGGGCAAATCTGTGGCTCTCGGGCCAAACAAGTGGTTATTATTTTAGTTGGTATTTTAGGTGTCCCTAAATCCATTAGTGTGACTGTTTGTGACTGCGCCTCTTTCCTTAGGGAACAAGCCATGGCGTCTGTAGGGTTTTGTGTCATCAGCACCCAGAAGAGATGCTACCCCTTGGAAGATGCCACTCACATAGCGCTACGTAAGTGTCACATAGCAATGTCTTATAATATAACGTAAATTAATAGACTTGTGCTCAGAAATCCAGTTCTTGCACTGCTCTTTGGGAAACTGGGCGGGGACATGCAAATGAGCCCACAATGCATGTTCAGTCTGTGAAAGTGATATTTGAGTAAACCGTGAAATTGAATTGTCAGCGCATTTGCATGTCTCCGCCCAGTTTCCCAGAGTGCAGTGCAATAACTGTATTTCTTGGAAGTCTGAGCAGGGAAGATGTTTTTAACTTATTTTTAGACTGATGTGGACACAGCCCTTTTAGTGTTTATCGCCTCGTATGATCAGAGCGCAGACCCATACAGGGACTATTTATTTGGATTTAGGCAATTAAAACCGAGCTTACAAGGAGTTCTTAATAAAATAAAGTACATGTCAGTAAATAGATACCTAGGGCCATGATGTACCTAGTAACACCCAGGAGCCGCCATGTCCATCTAATACAAGGCTCTTGTGGTGACAACACAGTGAGCTTGTGGTCGTAGGGTAATTAAGGATAACCCTGTGTGTTTCTCGTAGGCACAGTGCGCAGGTTCCTTGAGACGCACGGGGCGGACCTGGAGAAGGTGGTGTTTGCTGTCACAGAGCAGGAGGAGGTATGATATATAATATGTATTCCATTTATGCCTTTTTTTGTCCTTCTCACTAATATACATAAAGGACCGCGTATTTCCGTACAATTTCACCATAACAATCTCCTAAAAGCCGGTTGAAATACTTTTTGAAATACATACATTTGTCACTGAGAAATAAAATAGAATCTGTGTTTATATGTGTGAAATCCTACCCACACTCTGCTTCATTACTGCAACCAATCAGGATTCAAGTCAGTGGTAAGGTTTTTATCTGACTTCTTATATTTCTATCTTGAAGGAAGCAGGCTCTGTTGTTTTCTTACTGGCAGATAATTCAGGTTTCTGCTTCCTGTGCTCTGCATGGACAACCCTTACCACAAATATATGTGCAGACATGGAGTAACTGGTCAGTGCAGTGTAACCTGAGTCCAGGGAAAAGCTGCTATCAATCACTGTCCTCCCCATAGAGAATCTCACAGCGCTCGCTGCACTCAGCCAGTGGGCAGAAGAATAGACTATGTAAACAGAGCTCTAAGACATAAGATTACTGGTGTAATTATAGATAACATACAATCTTGTGCCTGTCCAGTAAATGACCCGCTGGATGGCCATAGTCTGCAGGGCCAGTGCACGCGCCGGCTCTCATCTCAACTTCAAATCATGACCATTAGATCCCTCGCTGACGACGTTTCGTAGTTTGACAACTATTATATGTGATTATTTTGCACCTTCTCAATGGCCTCCATTAGTAATATCCCAGATGACCCTCACTCAGGACTCCTTGTTTCTGTAACCCCAGGATGTATCGCATCGGTCCCAGTGTGAGTTTGGTTACAGGGATTTCACGAAACGCCGGGCTTAGAGACGTATCGGAGTCCTGGCCAAGTCTCTTTGCCCCGTGGTCTCCCGTCTTGCAGCTCCCCCTGCGGCAGCTCCCCTTACAGCAGTTTCACCAGCGGCAGCTCCCCCTGCGGCAGCTCCCCTTACAGCAGCTCCCCCTGCGGCAGCTCCCCTTTCAGCTGCTCCCCCTGCGGCAGCTCCCCTTACAGCGGCTCCCCTTACAGCTGCTCCCCCTGCGGCAGCTCCCCTTACAGCGGCTCCCCCTGCGGCAGCTCCCCTTACAGCTGCTCCCCCTGCGGCAGCTCCCCCTGCGGCAGCTCCCCTTACAGCGGCTCCCCCTGCGGCAGCTCCCCTTACAGCAGCTCCCCCTGCGGCAGCTCCCCTTACAGCAGTTCCCCCTGCGGCAGCTCCCCTTACAGCAGCTCCCCCTGCGGCAGCTCCCCTTACAGCAGCTCCCCTTACAGCTGCTCCCCCTGTGGCAGCTCCTCTTACAGCGGCTCCCCCTGCGGCAGCTCCCCTTACAGCAGCTCCCCTTACAGCTGCTCCCCCTGCGGCAGCTCCCCTTACAGCGGCTCCCCCTGCGGCAGCTCCCCTTACAGCTGCTCCCCCTGCGGCAGCTCCCCCTGCGGCAGCTCCCCTTACGGCAGCTCCCCCTGCGGCAGCTCCCCTTACGGCAGCTCCCCCTGCGGCAGCTCCCCTTACAGCAGCTCCCCCTGCGCCAGCTCCCCTTACAGCAGCTCCCCCTGCGGCAGCTCCCCTTACAGCGGCTCCCCCTGCGGCAGCTCCCCTTACAGCGGCTCCCCCTGCGGCAGCTCCCCTTACAGCGGCTCCCCCTGCGGCAGCTCCCCTTACAGCGGCTCCCCCTGCGGCAGCTCCCCTTACAGCGGCTCCCCCTGCGGCAGCTCCCCTTACAGCGGCTCCCCCTGCGGCAGCTCCCCTTACAGCGGCTCCCCCTGCGGCAGCTCCCCTTACAGCGGCTCCCCCTGCCGCAGCTCCCCTTACAGCGGCTCCCCCTGCGGCAGCTCCCCTTACAGCGGCTCCCCCTGCCGCAGCTCCCCTTACAGCGGCTCCATCTGCGGCAGCTCCCCTTACAGCGGCTCCCCCTGCACTCTGTGAGAGTGCTGCTAAACGCCTGCACTACACTACCTGCTAATGATCTGTCAGGGTTACCTCGGCGCTCTTTATGTATGATAATGACATCATACCAAGTTGCAATCCAGGCTTCTCGGGTGGCTGAAGCTGGTGGTGGTGTTTAGTCATTCAGGTGTGTCTGACTCTCTGTGACCCTATGGACTACAGCACACCAAGCACATCTGTCAGCTACTGCCCCTCTGAGATCCATCAAGCTCATGTTCATTGCTTCAATTAGCTCATCTATCCATCTCCACGTCTTCTTCTTGCCTTCAATCTTTCCCCCCATCAGCGTCTTCTCTAGGGAGTCCTGTCTACTCATGATACAGACAAAATATTTGAGCTTCCTCCTCATGATCAAACCTTCCAGTGTACATCACAATTCTCTGGCGCTCATCCTTCTTTATGGTCCGGCTCTCACATTTGTATGATACTACTGGGAATACCAGAGATCTAACTGTACGGACCTTTGTTCATAGTAATATCTTTACGTTTTACTAGCTTGTCCAGACTTGCCATAGCTTTCCTCCCAGAATACAGTGCTCTCACTACTGGGTGTCTCCATAACTTACAGGGCACATACAGACGGCTGCTTCCGATCTACTTCCCGCGCTCCCTGGAAGAGGAACGACTCTCCCTGCCGCACATCCCACCAGATATCGGGAACGCTGAGGGGGAGCCCATAGTGCCAGAGCGGCAGATCCGGATCATAGAGAAACCCGGAGTGCAGGAGGGTGAGCGAGACGCACCGACCTCACACGCACGCACGCACAAATAGGGAGAGGGGGCAAGAGACACGGGAGGGAGAGGGGGCAAGAGACACAGGGGAGGGAGAGGAGGGCAAGAGACACAGGGGAGGGAGAGGCGGCAAGAGACACAGGGGAGGGAGAGGGGGCAAGAGACACAGGGGAGGGAGAGGGGGCAAGAGACACAGGGGAGGGAGAGGCGGCAAGAGACACAGGGGAGGGAGAGGGGGCAAGAGACACAGGGGAGGGAGAGGGGGCAAGAGACACAGGGGAGGGAGAGGGGGCAAGAGACACAGGGGAGGGAGCGGGGGCAAGAGACACGGGAGGGAGCGGGGGCAAGAGACACAGGGGAGGGAGAGGAGGCAAAAGACACAGGGGAGGGAGAGGCAAGAGACACAGGGGAGGGAGGGGGGAAGAGACACAGGGGAGGAAGAGGGGGCAAGAGACACAGAGGGGAAGAGACAGGTGAGGGAGAGGGGGGAAGAGACCCAGGGGAGGGAGAGGGGGGAAGAGACCCAGGGGAGGGAGCGGGGGCAAGAGACACAGGGGAGGGAGCGGGGGCAAGAGACACAGGGGAGGGAGCGGGGGCAAGAGACACAGGGGAGGGAGCGGGGGCAAGAGACACAGGGGAGGGAGAGGGGGCAAGAGACACAGGGGAGGGAGGGGGGGAAGAGACACAGGGGGGAAAGAGACTCGCAATGAGCCCCAAAGGTATTCACATTGGATGGCAAACAGCATTGCCAGCCTTAACATTTTATTCCCATCATTTTTGACGGGCAAGTCACTCTGTTTAATAGGATAAGATCAAAATTGACACCACGCTCCTTCCCTCTCAACAGCCCAGAGGTAGCTATAGCAGCTAAAGTTGTCTGTAAATGTA
This sequence comes from Discoglossus pictus, assembly GCA_027410445.1. Classification (NCBI taxonomy): domain Eukaryota; kingdom Metazoa; phylum Chordata; class Amphibia; order Anura; family Alytidae; genus Discoglossus; species Discoglossus pictus. Next base: position 5,937,856 of record CM050164.1, on the reverse strand, counting down.
GTTGCGCCTCTCACACATGCAGCGCATCTTCATCCAATGTGTCATGGATACCCCCAGGGACCAGCAGAGGCATCAACATTTGGGTACAACTTTTTTCTGCTTATTTTTGCTCTTAGGCAGACTCAGAGTGGTCAAAACATATAATATATATAAATAGTACGTTTACATTTGAATGTCCAAAAATACGTTTAAAAATGTATTTCATGTTCAAAATTCCAAGAAATACAGTTATTACACTGCACTCTGGGCAAATGACCCCACAGTGATCTATATGTATATATATATATGTATATATTGCCCTCGTCGTGCAGTGGTCCTTTAGCCCAAGGAAGCGCTGCCATTCTCCTGTGTGTCTTGCAGATGACTCTGAGGAGGAGGAGGGTCTGGGGCAGGACCTGTCCCTCATCGGGTCTCACGCCTTTGCCCGCATGGAGGGGGATGTGGACAAGCAGAGGCGCCTGGCGCTGCAGGGGCAGATGTCTGGGGCGGCGCTGCAGAAACAGCACCAGAGGAAGTGAGTGAGACAGCAGGGTCTGGGGGTACACAGTCACCCCAACTGAAACTGCCTACAGCCATCTTTGTATACAATGAATAATTCCCAGGATTCAGTATTGTTTGTGCTAAAAATCATATTTTACACCATTTTTGTTCATCCTCTTAAAGTGAGTCAGGGCTGGGTTGTTTTCTCCTCCTCTGTCCTTATATAGACAGTGAGCCTTATGGGTGCCTGGACAGCAGCACATTGTATGTATAATGTAATTTCTATCTAATAAATCCCTTTGTTGCGCATAAATTCTACTGTCAGATATTTGCTGCGACGGACGTGAGTGGCCCTTTAAATCCTCGTTTTCTGGGTAATCTCAGAATCCCAGATTTAACCCTTGTAATTCCTCCTCTCGGACTCAGTGCTGTCACTGGAGATGATTATCAGCCATGATTGGTGTATGACGCCCCTCGCCCCATTGTAGGTGGCGGCTGTCTGTGGGGTCACCACTATGACCGCATCACAATAATGGGATTTTCTTTGCAGTTACAATCGCTGGCTGTCTCGGGCGCGCACAGAGGATTTGTCTGACATCGCTGCACTCAAAGCCTTGTACCAGTCCGGTGAGACTTACCAGATGTAATGCATTTATTACTGGGCTCCCCAACCGCATCATACATTAGCATACTGAGCCGCACATCATCATACAGAGCTGCACACAGGAGCCGCACATTATCATACAGAGCTGCACATAGGAGCCGCACATTATCATACAGAGCTGCACACAGGAGTGGGACATTAGCATACTGAGCCGGACATCATCATACAGAGCTGCACACAGGAGCTGCACATTAGCATACTGAGCCGCACATTAGCATACAGCGCTGCGCATAGGAGCCGCACATTATCATACAGAGCTGCACACAGTAGTGGGACATTAGCATACTGAGCTGCACATCATCATACAGAGCTGCACACAGGATCTGCACATTAGCATACTGAGCTGCACATCATCATACAGAGCTGCACACAGGAGCTGCACATTAGCATACTGAGCCGCACATTATCATACAGAGCTGCACACAGGAGCTGCACATTAGCATACTGAGCTGCACACAGGAGCTGCACATTAGCATACTGAGCTGCACATCATCATACAGAGCTGCACACAGGAGCTGCACATTAGCATACTGAGCTGCACACAGGATCTGCACATTAGCATACTGAGCTGCACATCATCATACAGAGCTGCACACAGGAGCTGCACATTAGCATACTGAGCCGCACATTATCATACAGAGCTGCACACAGGAGCTGCACATTAGCATACTGAGCTGCACACAGGAGCTGCACATTAGCATACTGAGCTGCACATCATCATACAGAGCTGCACACAGGAGCTGCACATTAGCATACTGAGCCGCACATTAGCATACAGCGCTGCGCATAGGAGCCGCACATTATCATACAGAGCTGCACATCATCATACAGAGCTGCACACAGGAGCTGCACATTAGCATACTGAGCCGCACATTAGCATACAGCGCTGCGCATAGGAGCCGCACATTATCATACAGAGCTGCACACAGTAGTGGGACATTAGCATACTGAGCTGCACATCATCATACAGAGCTGCACACAGGAGCTGCATATTAGCATACTGAGCCGCACATTATCATACAGAGCTGCACACAGGAGCGGCACATTAGTTTACTGAGCGGCACATTAGTTTACTAAGCGGCACATTAGCTTACTAAGCGGCACATTAGCATACTGAGCGGCACATTAGCATACTGAGCGGCACATTAGCATACAGAGCTGCATACTGAGCCGCACATTAGCATACAGACCCGCACACAGGAGCTGCACATTAGCATACTGAGTCACACATTATCATACAGAGATGCACACAGGAGCCGCATATTGGCATACTGAGCCACACACATGATTCGCACACTGAGCCGCGCATTAGCACACTGAGCCGCGCATTAGCACACTGAGCCGCGCATTAGCACACTGAGCCGCGCATTAGCACACTGAGCCGCGCATTAGCACACTGAGCCGCGCATTAGCACACTGAGCCGCGCATTAGCACACTGAGCCGCGCATTAGCACACTGAGCCGCGCATTAGCACACTGAGCCGCGCATTAGCACACTGAGCCGCACATTAGCACACTGAGCCGCACATTAGCACACTGAGCCGCACATTAGCACACTGAGCCGCACATTAGCACACTGAGCCGCACATTAGCACACTGAGCCGCACATTAGCACACTGAGCCGCACATTGTCATACTGAGCTGCACACAGGAGCTGGACATTAGCATACTGAGTAGTAGATTCAATTTGAAATAACATAAATGATTTACTATAGATACAAACTGCTAGTAAAATGTATATCCAGCTTTTAATGCTCTTTAAGATGAAATCAACTTCCTGTTGGGCCGTCATTCCTTTTATTTACATCGCACTTGTCATTGAGTGACGTCTGTACACAACGTGGGATCCATCTTAAACTCACAAGGCACATAACTGACCACTGTTGTCATTGAAGGACCCCTGTAGTGTCTTTACAAAGCTGTCTCTGTGTTTTAATTAGACATAGATCAGAGTGCTTGATAAAGGTGGGAGAGGGGTCTAAATACCAGATAATATTGAGGGTCTTTATTTTGGCCACTACAGCGACAGACAAGCAGACTGTAATAGTAATTAGCACATTGAAGCAGCTAATACATATGCTTGAGCTGCTCATTTCCATAGAAATGTAACAACAACAACATGGAATTTCCCAGGATTGATTCACTTTAGATAAAAATGGATAACAACATAGATTTTAGGAGACAGGGTCCTTTCAGTGATCGATGCATAAGTAAAATAATTAGCTCCTGATGTTAGAGCATTACACTGGCCCTTTAAATCAGTAGAACCAACATTTAGATCGGTAGAACAGATCCAGGTATTGATGCTGTTTTGTGGTCATTTCAGGTCTGGACAACTGTGGCCGGACGGTGGTTGTGGTCGTGGGCAGAAACATTCCTGTGTTACTGATCGACATGGAGAAGGTGAGTCTAGTCTGTGCCTCGAAACCCTACGCAAAGTGTGACATATGTGACAGACGTGCAAGGTCAAACTGATGTGATGTGAGCGGCCCTTTAAGACATGAACATAAAACACATTGAAAGAAATGTCTGTATATAATGCAAGTATCTATCTTGTGTCACCTGACAGCTTGTAGCCCGAGGGGCGTGTATTAATTTACTAAACACATGCTCTGAAGCAGGCAGCTTGCATTAATAAATATGAGCCCTGCCCTGCTGAAAAGTAAGTGCCCCCTTACACTCTCACTAGAGTAAAATGATGTCACCAGAGACCAGCACAGGTATTTAAAAATGACCTTAACGACTTTTTGCTGCCTAATTGGGCTCAACATTTTGCAACATACATTTTTTATCATATAGACAGAGATTGTGTGTCCTTGTAAACTAATGAGCTTTCCATTCAGTGTGCTAGGAGTTGTAGATGCCACATTTCCTTATGTGCAGATAGAAGCTTCCTATGCACTTACATTCATCATACCTCAGGGAGGATATAAACAGAAACCAAAATGGCAGCCACATATTCATATAAAGATTATATATAGACTCTGTATCCATGTATTTCCCATCTTACTTATTTAACTATTTCCTTCCCAGGCTCTGTTGTATTTCATTCATATGATGGACCATGTGGCGGCCAGGGATTACGTCCTGGTGTACTTCCACACGCTGACCGGAGAACACAACCACCTGGACTCCGACTTCCTCAAGAACATGTACGACATTGTGGATGGCAAGTAAGTGCCCCCAGCTCCTTGTAGGTATGGCGTCCTCGTTACTGTAGTAAATAATTAGAACATTTGTTTCACATTGAACTTTTAAAATATTGCTCAGAATTCCAATAAATACAGTTATTGCACTGCACTCTGGGAAACTGGGTGGGGACATACATTATGGACTCATTAGCATTATGCAGTCACACACTGGATGTCCTAGCCTATCAGGGTTCACGTCTTAGCAGGATGTTGCTGAGCGATGGTCACTAGCACAGCAAGCGTCACAGAGTCTGTGTCTGCATACGCTGCAGAGGGCAGACCCATAGAGGGACTGTTTGTGTGAATAATAGATACCCAGGGATAATATACACCTAGCTCTCCATGTGTCACACGCGTGCACGTTGTATGAGAGGTCACATGACCTCTATGAGTGACAGCACATTTACATTATCTATTTGTAGCTGGTCAGTTACATTGTTATTTTCCCAGAATGCACTCTGCTGCCTCCGGTCCTTGCACTTCCCTCTCTGTCCTGCGGGTGGCAGTAGCTGCTCATTTATTACTCCCTCCGTCTTTTTGCTTTCCTCTCGTCAGGAAATAATACTCTTAAAGCAACAGTGTATAATGAAACAAGACGTGTTTGAAAACTTGTGACTGAGCAGAATTAATTAGGAAAAAAGTAATTAAGCTATATGTTAATTAGAAGTTGTTCATGCCACTGGTGGACCCTGGAGGCATGCATGATACTTTGGTGGAGCAGACATTGCATCTGTTTCTGCAAGCTGCCTGCTACTGAGCAGGGAAATTTAGTGAGATCCAGTTATCAAACATATCCCTCTCAACTCCCTTTTCAACTGATAGATAAGATAAACACCCCTGGTGCTCTGGTTATTGATCAGAAAAAATATCATGTATGAGAGGGGTGTTTATATTAGGACAGAGCTTGCATTTATTGATGCATCTGTGACCGAGAGGAGTTAGGTGCCAAATACCAATTGGTCCAGTGATGAGCAAATCCCCCTGCTTTACCCACTACCCCGTAGATAAAAAAAATACCCTCAGACTCAAAGCGGTCAAGATATATAATAAGTACTTTATTTATTAACAAGGGCTTAAAAAAGCTAGCTAGCTACAAATCGCTCCTAACTGTCATTACCCCCTCTGCAGCTCATGAGGACAGTGTACTTCAAGGGGTCTGCAGCGTCTCATAGTAACCAATCAGTGGCAACATTCTACAACATGCTACTTGAGATAGGTCACTGACAGGCTAATTTGAAGCACTGCTTTACAGTCTTGTGTATTCACAAGCTGCATTGGGCAGACCCATACAGGGACTATTTGTACTAATTACATCTGTATATTTTGTGTAGGTATAAGAAGAACCTCCGCGCGCTTTACTTTGTCCACCCTACATTTCGCTCTAAGGTAATGCACCATGTAAATAAACTTATGGTCCTACAAGGTGCCATCAGCCGGTCTTGGCTTAATGTCTTTCATTCCTACCTCTCAGGTGTCCACTTGGTTCTTCACAACCTTCACAGTGTCAGGCTTGAAGGACAAAATCCATCAGGTGGAAAGCCTACACCAGCTCTTCACCGCCATCTCCCCCGACCAGATAGAGATCCCGCCATTTGTTCTGGATTACGATGCCCGGGTGAGTGCCAGTTTGAGGTGGTATTTTGCTATGAGAGGGAATTAGCAGGAAGATTGCGCATGCGATCAGTCTCCATTGTGATGGAAGAGCACCCTTACAGGAGGTGTTAATGCATTTCCAAAATTTACTCTCATATACACCAAACCAAATCAAAGAAAACACCAGGCTCCGACTGGAGGACAGAACACATGACCGGAGCGCGACATGCGAGCGGAAGCGCGGCCTGTACACAAAAAGGAGCATTGCCTTTACTAGGATAGTTCCAGCTAAATCTGGATAGAGCTAAAACAAAACACACGGTGCAATACTTGATAAATACTGGGTAAAAGACTCCCTGACTGACTGTTCAGCCATTGGACTTCCATACTTACCTCTTTCTGTACTCATAGTCCAAGCTGACCACTGATTGGCTGTGGTCATCCCTCTGCCTGCTTAACATGTCTTACGTAGAATAATTCCCAGTTGATTACATAAGTACATAAGTGACTCGTTTATCCTCCTATATTTCTTATAGATAAGCATAACATAATAATCCTAGTTGCGGTCTGAATTTCCTTTCTTGGGGTGGAGGAGACATTGACTTAAGATGTCTTTTAGATGCAGCTGCATAATCAGTGGCAAGGGGTTCAGCTTAAAGGGATATGCAAGGTTTATGGATGTTACTATGTATATAATACTATTGGGTATCTATTTACTTTATCTACTTAAAAGCTTTATTTTTACTGCAGAGAATCAAACAAATAGTGCCTGTATGGGTCTGTCCAATGCAGCATATGCAGACACACACTCTGTAGGACTGTGTAGTGACCTAGCTTATCAGGGACCACGTTTCAGCAGATTGTCACTAATTGGTTAGTATAAGAAATTGCACATCAAGTGCAGCAGGGTCTGTGTCTTTAATAGCTGCAGAGGTTAGACCCATACAGGGACTATTTGTTTGATCTTAGACAGTAAATACAGAGCTTATAAAGTGCATGTCAGTAAATAGATATGATATACCTAGTAACACCCGGGCGCCGTTAGTGTCTGTATAGGTGGAACCTTTTCCTGCCGTAGAAGAGATGACAAAGTCGCTGATCAGACCCACGTGCGACTTCCATAAAAGACGGGAATTCCCACCGAGCTGGGTTGGCAGCACATGGGTTAATCTCTGAGCTCCTTTGATCGCAGCCACACCCTCAGTAGGGGCCATGGCAGATGATCAGACGCAGCTATCAGAAAGCGATGAGAGATCCGTGGAACGCGCGCAAGGCTCTGTGACCCATATGGTGCTGAGCGAGTCCAAATCTGCAAGATGTGCCGAGTCTCCTGGCTGATAGATCAGACCTCCATGATGTGTGCCCCCCCCAGTCGCACTGCGTAATGACGACCCCCAACATGGCCCTGGCACCATCTATAATAGTTATTTTCAGTAGAATAAACTGAGAGGACCGCTGTAGTTCAAGAAAAAGGAAACGATAACCACAATAGCAGCTGCATTGCATCCTGAGAGCTGGGTGATGGGGTTAGTATTTGTAGTTATCAGTGGGGAGGAGGCGACTGGCAGGAGTCCAGAGCCTTTATTTGATAGCTGGTTAAGTTTGAAATTGACACCACACCCCTTCTCCCTGACTGGCCCAGGTACATCCAAAAGGACCCCTGGGAATGATCCGCTTATCAGCTTAGTTACTCACAGGGGTCTGGGCATGCTCAGTCATTTCATTTGCTCAGGGCTTTATAATAAAAATATTACATGTATTAGCAATTATTGTCAACTATCAACCAATAAGAAGAAGAGACCAGTCGTTACTTGGCACGTGGATCAGGTAAAAATAGCAAATTGTAATGTAAGTTTACTGTAAGGAATCTGCTCTAGTCTCTAGATCTTACATCGGAGGGTGCTGGTCCGACTGACGCTTTATGGCGCTGCACGCGAATCTCACAAGAATAAGATATTTATTGTACGATAGGAGCGGGTTCTACTCGAAGCGACTGAATATAAATATATAACTTGTGTCCACTTGAGTAGATCCCGGTCATTCTTGTAGTTCGTCTTGAGCTGTGTCTTGGGTTGGTAATATTATAATAATGTTTCTTGTGTTTTGCTCAGGAGAACGGCCCCTTCTTCCCATCACACTCTTCCTTCTCCGGCCTCTGACCTCCCCGCCCCCTCTCTCTATGACGCCGTCGATCCTCCTGGGAGGGTCCCTCCTCCGCACATGTCCATGGGATCTGGCCCAGCCCATGGTGTTTGCACATTAGAAGGACAATGCCTTGCAGATGTGGGCTGTGCGCCCCCTGACCCTAAAGGAACCTCTGAACTCTGAGACACATGTGCAGGTCTCTCCGGCACCGGGGGGCGTTGGATTTTATTTATACGTCTTTGTGTCCTTGTGTAAATAAAGCGCCTGGACGTCCAGCTCCAGCATTTCCCAATGATGCGGTCACTTGGTGTGTTGTGTTCGGCAGAGGGTTGTCCTGGGATGTCTCTAAATAAAGTCCCGTATAATGTGTGCGGCTCTTTGTCTTAATGTGCGAGTTCAGACTGTACTCATTGGGGTCCTAAGGGAGTGAGGAGGTCTCTGCGCAGGACTTGCGCCCACTCGCTGTGACTATACAAGGAGTGTGTGTGTTTACAGGGCACGGAGCCTAAACAATAATACAGTCCATCTGGCGGTATGGGGCGGATATCTGTAAGTAGATGAATATCTGTAGGATTATTATTATTATCCTTTATGTGTAACGCGCCAGCATATTCCGTAGCGCTGTACAGGGGTTACGTACAAAGCAAAAACATATAATCACATTGCACAAAAGGGAGGGCGCTGGCTGAGCTTAAACCAAACGTTGCAGCGACGTCGTGCACCGCGCAGCGACGCGTGCACCGCGCAGCGACGCGTGCACCGCGCAGCGACGCGTGCACCGCGCAGCGACGCATACATCGAGCAGCAACACTAGATGGAAACTCACAGACTTATATCTAATTGGTTTGGGTGATAGATACAAGATGGCGGTGTGTGAGGCAATAGGGTCAAGCAAGTGCGGGTGTCAGTGTTGTACTGTACATTGTGAGTAATGTTATGCTGAGTGTGCAGTTGTGTACATTGTGAGTGTGAGTAATGTTATGCTGAGTGTGCAGTTGTGCACATTGTGAGTGTGAGTAATGTTATGCTGAGTGTGCAGTTGTGTACATTGTGAGTGTGAGTAATGTTATGCTGAGTGTGCAGTTGTGCACATTGTGAGTGTGAGTAATGTTATGCTGAGTGTGCAGTTGTGCACATTGTGAGTGTGAGTAATGTTATGCTGAGTGTGCAGTTGTGTACATTGTGAGTGTGAGTAATGTTATGCTGAGTGTGCAGTTGTGCACATTGTGAGTGTGAGTAATGTTATGCTGAGTGTGCAGTTGTGTACATTGTGAGTGTGTGAGTAATGTTATGCTGAGTGTGCAGTTGTGCACATTGTGAGTGTGAGTAATGTTATGCTGAGTGTGCAGTTGTGCACATTGTGAGTGTGAGTAATGTTATGCTGAGTGTGCAGTTGTGTACATTGTGAGTGTGAGTAATGTTATGCTGAGTGTGCAGTTGTGCACATTGTGAGTGTGAGTAATGTTATGCTGAGTGTGCAGTTGTGTACATTGTGAGTGTGAGTAATGTTATGCTGAGTGTGCAGTTGTGTACATTGTGAGTGTGAGTAATGTTATGCTGAGTGTGCAGTTTTGTACATTGTGAGTGTGAGTAATGTTATGCTGAGTGTGCAGTTGTGTACATTGTGAGTGTGAGTAATGTTATGCTGAGTGTGCAGTAGTGTACATTGTGAGTGTGAGTAATGTTATGCTGAGTGTGCAGTTGTGTACATTGTGAGTGTGAGTAATGTTATGCTGAGTGTGCAGTTGTGTACATTGTGAGTGTGAGTAATGTTATGCTGAGTGTGCAGTTGTGTACATTGTGAGTGTGAGTAATGTTATGCTGAGTGTGCAGTTGTGTACATTGTGAGTGTGAGTAATGTTATGCTGAGTGTGCAGTTGTGTACATTGTGAGTGTGAGTAATGTTATGCTGAGTGTGCAGTTGTGTACATTGTGAGTGTGAGTAATGTTATGCTGAGTGTGCAGTTGTGTACATTGTGAGTGTGTGAGTAATGTTATGCTGAGTGTGCAGTTGTGTACATTGTGAGTGTGAGTAATGTTATGCTGAGTGTGCAGTTGTGCACATTGTGAGTGTGAGTAATGTTATGCTGAGTGTGCAGTTGTGTACATTGTGAGTGTGAGTAATGTTATGCTGAGTGTGCAGTTGTGTACATTGTGAGTGTGAGTAATGTTATGCTGAGTGTGCAGTTGTGTACATTGTGAGTGTGTGAGTAATGTTATGCTGAGTGTGCAGTTGTGTACATTGTGAGTGTGAGTAATGTTATGCTGAGTGTGCAGTTGTGCACATTGTGAGTAATGTTATGCTGAGTGTGCAGTTGTGTACATTGTGAGTGTGAGTAATGTTATGCTGAGTGTGCAGTTGTGCACATTGTGAGTGTGAGTAATGTTATGCTGAGTGTGCAGTTGTGTACATTGTGAGTGTGAGTAATGTTATGCTGAGTGTGCAGTTGTGTACATTGTGAGTGTGAGTAATGTTATGCTGAGTGTGCAGTTGTGTACATTGTGAGTGTGAGTAATGTTATGCTGAGTGTGCAGTTGTGTACATTGTGAGTGTGAGTAATGTTATGCTGAGTGTGCAGTTGTGTACATTGTGAGTGTGAGTAATGTTATGCTGAGTGTGCAGTTGTGTACATTGTGAGTGTGAGTAATGTTATGCTGAGTGTGCAGTTGTGTACATTGTGAGTGTGTGAGTAATGTTATGCTGAGTGTGCAGTTGTGCACATTGTGAGTGTGAGTAATGTTATGCTGAGTGTGCAGTTGTGCACATTGTGAGTGTGAGTAATGTTATGCTGAGTGTGCAGTTGTGTACATTGTGAGTGTGAGTAATGTTATGCTGAGTGTGCAGTTGTGTACATTGTGAGTGTGCAGTTTTGTACATTAAGGCTTTATACAGAAGCGTTTTTAGTGACTTTTAAGGTTTGGGATAGTCTGGTGGAGCGAGGCAAGGAGTTGCATAGAGTAGGAGCGGCACAAGAAAATCTTGAAGGTTGATTGGGAGGGGGTGATAAGGGAGATTGGGGGAGTATTTTGAGACGAGAGCAGAGGTATAAGGTGGTGCACTTTTGATGACGGCACACTTATATTAGATACCACCCTTGGTGTGTGCCCTCCATACTGTCCTGATAAGACCTTATTATATTTTATGTGCAGTCTCGGGATGCACCAGGGTAACATAAATAGGACAAGACATTGGTACAGGAGAAGATGAGGACCCAGCACGAGAGCTTACAATCTAATAGTCACCCTCTGTGCCTTTCAGTTTTGCGTCATTGATAAGATGCCATGTGGTACACTATAACACGATCCAAGACGCTCCACCAAGGGTGGTTTTTATGTTCAGCTTAAAGATTACAGAAGCGCAGCATGTGGGCCAGCGGCGCTGTGTACCAACTGGCATATGCCAGTGACGTTCATGTGACGTCACGTCATTAGCATATGCCGGTTGGGACACAGACCGGAGCCGCACTTCAGAAGCTGCTCTCCTGATAGTAAGGTGAGAATGGAAGGAGGATAAGGGGGAAAGAGGGAGAGGGGGAGGTTAAAACACGTGCGAGGGGGGGGGGGAGAGATGTGCGGGGGGGGGTAGAGCGGAGGGGGGAGAGACACGTGCGAGGGAGAGCGGAGGGGGGAGAGACACGTGCGAGGGAGAGCGGGGGGGAAGAGACACGTGCGAGGGAGAGCGGGGGGGGAAGAGACACGTGCGAGGGAGAGCGGGGGGGGGAAGAGACACGTGCGAGGGAGAGCGGGGGGGGGAAGAGACACGTGCGAGGGAGAGCGGGGGGGAAGGGACACGTGCGGGGGGGGGAAGAGACACGTGCGAGGGAGAGCGGGGGGGAAGAGACACGTGCGAGGGAGAGCGGGGGGGAAGAGACACGTGCGAGGGAGAGCGGGGGGAAGAGACACGTGCGAGGGAGAGCGGGGGGGAAGAGAGACGTGCGAGGGAGAGCGGGGGGGAAGAGAGACGTGCGAGGGAGAGCGGGGGGGGAAGAGAGACGTGCGAGGGAGAGCGGGGGGGAAGAGAGACGTGCGAGGGAGAGCGGGGGGAAGAGAGACGTGCGAGGGAGAGCGGGGGGGAAGAGAGACGTGCGAGGGAGAGCGGGGGGAAGAGAGACGTGCGAGGGAGAGCGGGGGGGGAGAGACACGTGCGAGGGAGGGGGGGAGAGGAAGAGGCGAGGGAGAGCGGGGGCGGGGAAGAGGCAAGGGAGAGCGGGGGCGGGGAAGAGGAGCGGGGGAGGGGAAGTGACACGGGGAGGGGTGAAGAGACCCAAGGGAGGAAGTAGACAGGGGAGAGACTCGCAATGAGTGCTGAAGGTGCTCAGCGCAGGGCTCACGATGGTGGCAAACAGCATTGCCAGCCTTAACATTTTATTCCTGTCCTTTTTGACGAGCAAGTAGCTAGTATTATATAATGTAAGAATGGTAGAGTTTTGAGGAAAGAATAAATAGATATTAAGTGACACCACTGACCGCAAAAAGTGAGATTGTATCAAGACTGGGCCAGAGGAGAGAAATGAGATGATCTTCAGTAATGTGACGACGGCTTTGATGTAGGAGAATCTTGAAGTAAAGTGCTGTGGCGTGGGAGTAGAATATGATCCTGACATTATGGATACCTAATACTTCTATAATTATTGCTGTGTGTTTGACACATAATGAGGAAACACAATGCATTAAACCATTTGCTATTCAGTGCTTGGGGCAGAGTCCCTAACTTGCTGCCATCTTGCCCAGATCCTTAAGCAGTCTCCATCCAGGGAATCCCTACTACCAATACATAGAAGCCCACAGAGAAGAGGACATAACCAGTGGGATCATTGGCCAGTCCAACTGATCCCTCCTCCTGACCTAACCAGTGGGATCATTGGCCAGTCCAGCTGGTCCCTCCTCCTGACCTAACCAGTGGGATCCAATCATTGGCCAGTCCAGCTGGTCCCTCCTCCTGACCTAACCAGTGGGATCATTGGCCAGTCCAGCTGGTCCCTCCTCCTGACCTAACCAGTGGGATCCAATCATTGGCCAGTCCAGCTGGTCCCTCCTCCTGACCAAACCAGTGGCATCATTGGCCAGTCCAGCTGGTCCCTCCTCCTGACCTAACCAGTGGGATCCAATCATTGGCCAGTCCAGCTGGTCCCTTCTCCTGACCAAACCAGTGGGATCATTGGCCAGTCCAGCTGGTCCCTCCTCTTGACCTAACCGGTGGGATCCAATCATTGTACTTATAGTTTATTCATCATTTGGTAGGGACTTCACCTTCATTTGTCATTGTATTTAGGTATCTCTTTCCTAGGAGGCTGATGACGGGAAGTAGGATAATTCATGATTTAGGTACATACTGAACTTTGCATTTTTGGGCAAAGTATAAAAATAAATCTTGGATTATTATTTCAGCTGAAATGAAGCTAGGCAATTAAAGTAGTAAATAGTATGGTTGGATATTAGGGGCTTGTGTACTCCAATGAAGGTGTGAGCTAAACCATGTAGAGTCACTCAAGAGTAGGAACGGGCAACCCATGCTGGTATATGTACCCAGAGAACCTTATGGATCAGTACAACCTTAGACACAAGGATTGTGCCTGGTTCCTGTGGTAGATAGGGTCACAGTGAGTCAGACACAACTGAGCAACTTACATTTATAACATAAAGAGATAGGATCGCAGTGATATATATCACTAGTCCTAGGCTGTTGTGTGTTGTAATGGAAACCACATCGCCATGTACATATATATTGGATACAACCTGAAGCAGGAGAAGGAACTGGCAACCTACTCCAGTATTTACCACCCTATACTTCCAGATTAAAGACCAGTGTTACTATCATAAGATCTCCCACCACCCTGGGAAGTGGAATTCCCATTTGGACAGAGATGATTTGATGGTCTCTAGGACTGCAATCTATAGAGGGACATGGTCAACCATAACACGTAAGTAGAATAATAAAGGATTTAGGTACATAGTGAAAATTATACATTTTTGGGCACAGTATAGAAAATGAACATTGGATCATTATTTCAGATGAGTTAAAGGTAGGCAATTAATTTATCAAATCAGTGGGTAAAGCAAGTAGGATGGCTGGATATTAGGGTATTGTATTTCTAACACTACTTGGTCATGGTGAAGGGCCTTGTGTACCCCAATGAAGCTGTGAGATTTACCATGTAGGGTCACCCAGGATAGGCAGGTCATAGCAGAGAGGTCAGACAAATTGCTGTCCACTGTAGAAGGAACTGGCAGCCACTCTAGTATCTTTGCCAAGACAACCTTACGGATAAGCACAACCTGAGACATAATGATTGTTGTTTGTATTTTGGAGTCTCCTGGGTGGACATTGCTGGATATCGGTGGTCTGAGTAATGACATTTGCCGTTATGAATAAGCCCCTTTTAGCCATTTGTTTTACTGTAACTTTGAACAATTCCCCATTAATCTATCGATAGTCCGTACAGTGACAGGTCGGATAACCACCAAGCAATTAGTAAGTTATCTACACCCTAATAACAGTGGGTGAGAGACATGTCTGTTCGCCTAACCCTAATGAATTAAAGACAGCCATTAATAAATAATGTGAATTAGCTTGTTTTATTTGCAGCGTTAGAGTTGGCGCCATACAGTGTCACATGATCTTCACGTTGTACTTATCCCGCGGGTGCCGGCTCATAATAAAGTGATTCATGAGGAGGATTTATTTAACTTGCCAAAAGCTTATATGAAAACCTTAGAGCCGTCTTACTGGATAACTAGGGTCGGAGCCATTAACATATTGATGTCCCGGGCGCGTACACGTAATGTCAGGGACTTCCTAGTTCTTGTGTCCTTAAATCTGTAATTCCTTCAAGGATCGGCCTCAATTTGTCACATATAGATTACTGATAAAAAGGGTCATTTTATATTTATTTATATTAAATTCCTTCAGTTACTTGGCCGAGATGTGAGCGATATCTTTCCGTGACTTCATCGTCTTCCATCGAGAGAGAGAGAGGAAGGGGAGGGAGAGAGAGAGAGAGAGAGAGGAAGGGGAGGGAGAGAGAGAGAGGAAGGGGAGGGAGAGAGAGAGAGAGAGGAAGGGGAGGGAGAGAGAGAGAGAGAGGAAGGGGAGGGAGAGAGAGAGAGGAAGGGGAGAGAGAGAGAGAGAGGAAGGGGAGAGAGAGAGAGAGAGAGGAAGGGGAGAGAGAGAGGTAGGGGAGAGAGAGAGAGAGGAAGGGGAGGGAGAGAGAGAGAGAGAAAGGGGAGGGAGAGAGAGAGAGAAAGGGGAGGGAGAGAGAGAGAGAGAGAGGAAGGGGAGAGAGAGAGAGGAAGGGGAGGGAGAGAGAGAGAGAGAGGAAGGGGAGAGAGAGAGAGAGGAAGGGGAGGGAGGGAGAGAGAGAGAAAGGGAGAGAGAAAGGGAGAGAGGAAGGAAGGGGAGGGAGAGAGAGAGAGGAAGGGGAGAGAGAGAGAGGAAGGGGAGAGAGCGAGAGGAAGGGGAGAGAGAGAGAGGAAGGGGAGGGAGAGAGAGAGAGAGAGGAAGGGGAGGGAGAGAGAGAGAGAGGAAGGGGAGGGAGAGAGAGAGGAAGGGGAGGGAGAGAGAGAGAGGAAGGGGAGGGAGAGAGAGAGGAAGGGGAGGGAGAGAGAGAGAGGAAAGGGAGGGAGAGAGAGAGGAAGGGGAAGGAGAGAGAGAGAGAGGAAGGGGAGGGAGAGAGAGAGAGAGAGAGAGAGAGAGAGGAAGGGGAGAGAGAGAGAGAGAGGAAGGGGAGGGAGAGAGAGAGAGGAAGGGGAGAGAGAGAGAGAGAGAGGAAGGGGAGGGAGAGAGAGAGAGAGGAAGGGGAGGGAGAGAGAGAGAGAGAGAGAGAGGAAGGGGAGGGAGAGAGAGAGAGAGAGAGAGAGGAAGGGGAGGGAGAGAGAGAGAGAGAGAGGAAGGGGAGGGAAAGAGAGAGAGGGGAGGGAGAGAGAGAGAGAGAGAGGAAGGGGGGAGAGAGAGAGGAGAGAGAGGAAGGGGAGAGAGAGAGAGAGAGGAAGGGGAGAGAGAGAGAGAGGAAGGGGAGGGAGAGAGAGAAAGAGAGGAAGGGGAGGGAGAGAGAGAGAGGAAGGGGAGGGAGAGAGAGAGAGGAAGGGGAGGGAGAGAGAGAGAGAGGAAGGGGAGGGAGAGAGAGAGAGAGGAAGGGGAGGGAGACAGAGAGAGAGGAAGGGGAGGGAGACAGAGAGAGGAAGGGGAGGGAGAGAGAGAGAGAGGAAGGGGAGGGAGAGAGAGAGAGAGAGGAAGGGGAGGGAAAGAGAGAGAGAGGAAGGGGAGAGAGAGAGAGAGAGGAAGGGGAGGGAGAGAGAGAGGAAGGGGAGGGAGAGAGAGAGAGAGAGAGGAAGGGGAGAGAGAGAGAAGGGGAGGGAGAGAGAGAGAGGAAGGGGAGGGAGAGAGAGAGAGAGAGAGAGAGAGAGGAAGGGGAGGGAGAGAGAGAGAGGAAGGGGAGGGAGAGAGAGAGGAATGGGAGGGAGAGAGAGAGAGAGAGAGGAAGGGGAGGGAGAGAGAGAGAGAGAGGAAGGGGAGGGAGAGAGAGAGGGAAGGGGAGGGAGAGAGACAGAGGGAAGGGGAGGGAGAGAGAGAGAGGAAGGGGAGGGAGAGAGAGAGGAAGGGGAGGGAGAGAGAGAGCGAAAGACAGGAAGGGGAGGGAGAGAGAGGAAGGGGAGGGAGAGAGAGAGAGAGAGAGAGAGGAAGGGGAGGGGAGAGAGAGAGAGAGAGAGGAAGGGGAGGGAAAGAGAGAGAGAGAGTGAGAGAGAGGAAGGGGAGGGAGAGAGAGAGAGAGAGAGAGGAAGGG
>CM050164.1:5903503-5916003 GCA_027410445.1 Discoglossus pictus | reverse complement strand
AGAGAGGAGTGCAGAGAGAAAAAGAGGAGTCCAGGAGAGAGGAAGAGAAGAGAGCGAGGAGGGCGGAGGGAGAGAGGAGGGGAAAGGGAGGGGAGGGAGAGAGAGGAGGGGCAGAGAGAGGGGAGGGGGATAGGGAGAGAGAGAGAGGGAGGGGGGGAGGGAGAGAGAGAGAGGGGAAGAGAGATAGAGAGGGGGGGAGAGAGGAGGGCAGAGAGAGAGGTGGGCAGAGAAAAAGGAGGAGGAGAGAGAGAGACAGAAAGAGGGAGGAGGGAGAGAGAGAGAGACAAGAGGAGGGGGAGAGAGAGAGAAGGGGGAGGGGAGAGAAAGATGAGGGTGAGTGAGAGTAGTGCGGACAGTGAGTGCAGAGAGAGAGAGAGGAGGGGGAGAGAGAGGGGGGAGAGAGAGAAAGGGGAGGGGGGAGAGGGGGGAGAGAGAGAGGGTGGGCAAGAGGGATGAAGGGGGAGTGAGAGACAGAAGGAGGAGGAGGGGAGAGAGAGATGAGGGGGAGTGAGAGGAGTGCGGAGAGAGAGTACAGAGGGAGAGAGGAGGGGAGAGAGAGGAGGGGGGAAGAGGGAGAGGAGGGGGAGAGAGAGGATTGCGGAGAGATAGAGGAGTGCGTAGTGAGAGGAGGGGGAGAGAGGAAGAGAGAGAGAATTGGGAGAGAGGGAGAGGAGGGCAGAGAAAGAGTGAGAGACAGAAAGAGGCGGAGGGAGAAAGGAGGGGGAGAGAGAGAAGCAGGGGAGAGAGGGACATAGAGAGAGGGAGGAGGGTGAGAGAGAGGGAGAGACAGAAGGAGGGGGAGAGAGAGATGAGGGGAGAGAGAGGAGTGCGGAGAGAGAGAGAGAGGAGTGCGAAAAGAGAGGAAGGGGAGAGAGGAGGGCGGAGGGAGAGAGGAGGGAAAGCGGGAGAGAGAGAGAGAGAGAGAGAGGAAGGGGAGAGAGGAGGGGAATAGGGAGAGCACCCAACTCCTTTCAGCATCCATCCCAACACAGCACCCAACCCCTCTCAGCAACCATTCCAACACAGCACCCAACCCCTCTCAGCATCCATCCCAACACAGCACCCAACCCCTCTCAGCATCCATCCCAACACAGCACCCAACCCCTCTCAGCATCCATCCCAACACAGCACCCAACCCCTCTCAGCATCCATCCCAACACAGCACTCAACCCCTCTCAGCATCCATCCCAACACAGCACTCAACCCCTCTCAGCATCCATCCCAACACAGCACCCAACCCCTCTCAGCATCCATCCCAACACAGCACCCAACCCCTCTCAGCATCCATCCCAACACAGCACTCAACCCCTCTCAGCATCCATCCCCACACAGCCCCCAACCCCTCTCAGCATCCATCCCAACACAGCACTCAACCCCTCTCAGCATCCATCCCAACACAGCACCCAACCCCTCTCAGCATCCATCCCAACAAAGCACCCAACCCCTCTCAGCATCCATCCCAACACAGCACTCAACCCCTCTCAGCATCCATCCCAACACAGCACCCAACCCCTCTCAGCATCCATCCCAACACAGCACCCAACCCCTCTCAGAATCCATCCCAACACAGCACTCAACCCCTCTCAGCATCCATCCCAACACAGCACTCAACCCCTCTCAGCATCCATCCCAACACAGCACTCAACCCCTCTCAGCATCCATCCCAACACAGCACCCAACCCCTCTCAGCATCCATCCCAACACAGCACCCAACCCCTCTCAGCATCCATCCCAACACAGCACTCAACCCCTCTCAGCATCCATCCCCACACAGCCCCCAACCCCTCTCAGCATCCATCATCATACAGCACTCAACCCCTCTCAGCATCGATCCCAACACAGCACTCAACCCCTCTCAGCATCCATCCCAACACAGCACTCAACCCCTCTCAGCATCCATCCCAACACAGCACCCAACCCCTCTCAGCCTCCATCCCAACACAGCACTCAACCCCTCTCAGCATCCATCCCAACACAGCACCCAACCCCTCTCAGAATCCATCCCAACACAGCACTCAACCCCACTCAGCATCCATCCCAACACAGCACTCAACCCCTCTCAGCATCCATCCCCACACAGCCCCCAACTCCTCTCAGCATCGATCCCACACAGCACCCAACCCCTTTCAGCATCCATCCCAACACAGCACCCAACCCCTCTCAGCATCCATCCCAACACAGCACCCAACCCCTTTCAGCATCCATCCCAACACAGCACCCAACCCCTTTCAGCATCCATCCCAACACAGCACCCAACCCCTCTCAGCATCCATCCCAACACAGCACTCAACCCCTCTCAGCATCCCAACACAGCACCCAACCCCTCTCAGCATCCATCCCAACACAGCACCCAACCCCTCTCAGCATCCATCCCAACACAGCACCCAACCCCTCTCAGCATCCATCCCAACACAGCACCCAACCCCTTTCAGCATCCATCCCAACACAGCACCCAACCCCTCTCAGCATCCATCCCAACACAGCACCCAACCCCTCTCAGCATCCATCCCCACACAGCACCCAACCCCTCTCAGCATCCATCCCCACACAGCACCCAACCCCTCTCAGCATCCATCCCAACACAGCACTCAACCCCTCTCAGCATCCCAATACAGCACCCAACCCCTCTCAGCATCCATCCCAACACAGCACCCAACCCCTCTCAGCATCAATCCCAACACAGCACCCAACCCCTCTCAGCATCCATCCCAACACAGCACCCAACCCCTTTCAGCATCCATCCCAACACAGCACCCAACCCCTCTCAGCATCCATCCCAACACAGCACCCAACCCCTTTCAGCATCCATCCCAACACAGCACCCAACCCCTCTCCGCATCCTTCCCAACACAGCACCCAACCCCTCTCAGCATCCATCTCCACACAGCACCCAACCCCTCTCAGCATCCATCCCAACCAGGCACCCACCCCCTCTCAGCATCCATCCCAACTTAGCACCCAACCCCTCTCAGCATCCATCTCCACACAGCACCCAACCCCTCTCAGCATCCATCCCAACCAGGCACCCACCCCCTCTCAGCATCCATCCCAACACAGCACCCAACCCCTTTCAGCATCCATCACCACACAGCCATTATCAAATATGAGTTCCTTTGAGCTTATGTATGCTGTATTACACAGCTTTAATATATATATGTATGTATATGTGTGTATATGTATGTGTATATATATATATATATATATATATATATACAGAATATATATATAATTTGTACTAGCGACTTGCCCATCAAAAATGACGGCAATAGAATTTGAAGGCTGGCAATGCTGTTTGCCACACAATGCGAGGCTCTCCCTCCTCTAACTTGCCGGCCTTGGGATGAGGGCCTTTGGCGCTCATTGCGCGCCTAACTCCCACAGACCACCACCCATTATTGATCCTTTACCTGCTAAAGTGTTTGCATTAAAATGACACTTGTACATGGATTTCAGCCGGATCATTTTTGGATTAATTCTTGTACACTAACTATTGCCAAGATGTTCTTTGGCCTTTACCTCGTGTCTCCGCCCTTTCTGTCCATAAATCAAAAATGTTTAATAGAATAAAAGCAAGACAGTAATAGTGCACAATCTATGTACAATATAAGTGCATCTCATCGTCCATCGGAGAGCCTTACACAGAGCTCACAGCATTGCAGCTTCACCACTAGCTCTCACTGTGCTTCATTCAATAATCCAGTGATCCTCCAATGGTCCTCCAATGATCCTCCAGTGATCCTCCCGTGATCTTTCAATGATTCTCTAGTGATCCTCCAGTGGTTCTCTAATGATTCTCCAGTGATCCTCCAATGGTTCTCCAATGGTTCTCCAGTGATCCTCCAGTGATCCTTCAATTGTTCTCCAATGATTCTCCAGTAATCATCCAATGGTCCTCCAGTGATCCTCCAATGGTCCTCCCGTGATCCTCCAATTATTCTCCTGCGATCCTCCATCCCTAAAGATGTGGTACTGACAAAATCAATTTCAACCCTTTATAACTTGTGATGGACAGGATTGTCCCACCCCAGCATATTATCATCCACCAATATATCAGATTCTACCATTATTGGCAGTAGAGTAAAATCACTAGATGGTCTATTAGCAAGAGATGAATATAATTCAACAACTCTGGATTGTCCTATTCAGATCCTAAATTTCCTTACAAAATACACAGATATATTATATATTATCCCAGAAACCTTCCATATCCCTTTAAGCTGGTGATAGCCCCTAACTCTCAAAAGAGCTTACAGAGTCAGGTTAATTGTATAGAGTCAAGGAGGAGGACAACGAGAAGCACAACGAGAAGCACAACGAGGAGGACAACGAGGAGAACAACGAGGAGGACGAGAAGCACAACGAGAAGCACAACGAGAAGGACAACGAGGAGGACAACGAGGAGGACAACTAGGAGGACTACGAGAAGGACAATGAGAAGGACAACGAGAAGGACAACGAGGAGGACAACGAGGAGGACAACAAGAAGCACAACGAGGAGGACAACGAGGAGGACAAGAAGCACAACGAGAAGGACAACGAGGAGGACAACGAAGAGGACTACGAGGAGGACTACGAGGAGGACTACGAGGAGGACTACGAGGAGGACTACGAGGAGGACAACGAGGAGGACAACGAGAAGCACAACGAGAAGCACAACGAGGAGGACAACTCTTGTTGGTTGTCGCTTTTTTTGTTTCAATAGATGCTATTTGGGAAAAAGTTGGTGCTTTCTTTGAATAGATGAGTTTCCAGAGAGTTTGAAATTTTGAAGAGCAGGTGAGATTCTGACAGAGCTAGGTAGAGAGTTCCACAGTGTGGGAGCAGCTATGGCCAGATTAATAACTAGGCAAACAAGGCAGCCGCCTAGGAGTGTCTTCCCGGGAGGAGCACCTCATTTGAATAACAATACATTTACATTCTCTAGTCAGATGCTATGGGCATGTACTTTTGTGGGGGCGGAGCTTGGTGTGAAGTGTTAGGCTTGCAGTATGCTGCACTATGGCAGCAAAAGAGAAGTTTTAGAGACAAGAGCTGTTTTTTTTTGTGAGATTACAGCTACTTCCTAGTTGATCAGAGCTTTCTTTGCTTTCCTCATAGTCAGAGCTAACAACTTTTTCAGGGCCAGATTTACATCTCTGGCGCCCATAGACACAACTTTTTAGCTGCCTTATATGTGCACACTGGTGAGGATCCACCACGCACTAAGCTTCCAATACTTTGTACATACTCTTATTACCCTCCCAGCAGCTTCCTCCCTCTTGTAACTCTCTAGTCCCCCTATTGGCGTATCTGTGAACTGCAGTTCTTTTTTTGAAGCCAAGGAACATTTTGAAATGTAAAATGAGGCGCCCTTCACAGGGACGCACCCCTAGGCGGCTGTCTTGTTGGCCAAATGAGAATTCTGGGTGATAAAGCTTTGTAATTGTAATCTCTGTAAATAAGGTCTTTGCTACAACGGTGGGGAAAATAAAGTTATTACTTCTGAGATAATCCTCCTCTGTATGAGATGTAACGCCCCCCCATAGTCAGCATCTGATGAACATCTGCCGGCGCGCTCGGCCTCACCCTGACCAGGAGAGATAGAGACTCATTACATGTGATAATTATTTCTGATGTGTCCCTGGCTGTGTATTTTTTCCACGTCCATATTTAGCTTCACCATCTGTCTGCTGCTCGTGGAAATCCCACATAATCTGGAGCAGCCGTCCCAGGGTCACAGGGTGCGCAGCCATATCTGTGATAGTAACCCCTGATGGGCCGCTGCCCCGGCCAGTAACCCCTGATGGGCCGCTGCACCGGCCAGTAACCCCTGATGGGCCGCTGCACCGGCTAGTAACCCCTGATGGGCCACTGCAATGGCCAGTAACCCCTGATGGGCCGCTGCAAGGGTCAGTAACCCCTGATGGGCCGCTGCACCGGCCAGTAAACGCTGATAAGCTGCTGCACCGGCCAGTAACCCCTGACGGGCCGCTGCAAGGGTCAGTAACCCCTGATGGGCCACTGCACCGGCCAGTAACCGCTGATGGGCCGCTGCAATGGCCAGTAACCCCTGATGGGCCGCTGCAATGGCCAGTAACCGCTGATGGGCCGCTGCACCGGCTAGTAACCCCTGATGGGCTGCTGCAAGGGTCAGTAACCCCTGATGGGCCGCTGCACCGGCCAGTAACCCCTGATGGGCCGCTGCAATGGCCAGTAACCGCTGATGGGCCGCTGCACCGGCCAGTAACCGCTGATGGGCCGCTGCACCGGCCAGTAACCCCTGATGTGCCTCTGCAATGGCCAGTAACCCCTGATGGGCCGCTGCACCGGCCAGTAACCGCTGATGGGCCGCTGCACCGGCCAGTAACCGCTGATGGGCCTCTGCAATGGCCAGTAACCCCTGATGGGCCGCTGCACCGGCCAGTAACCCCTGATGGGCCGCTGCAATAGCCAGTAACCCCTGATGGGCCGCTGCAATGGCCAGTAACCACTGATAAGCCGCTGCACCAGCTAGTAACCCCTGATGGGCTGCTGCAATGGCCAATAACCGCTGATGGGCCGCTGCACTGGCCAGTAACGCCTGATGGGCCGCTGCACCGGCTAGTAACCGCTGATGGGACGCTGAACTGGCTAGTAACCCCTGATGGGCCGCTGCACCGGCTAGTAACCCCTGATGGGCCACTGCAATGGCCAGGAACCCCTGATGGGCCGCTGCAATGGCCAGGAACCCTTGATGAGCCGCTGCACCGGCCAGTAACCCTTGATGGGCCGCGGCACCGGCCAGTAACCCCTGATGGGCCGCGGCACCGGCCAGTAACCCCTGATGGGCCGCGGCACCGGCCAGTAACCCCTGATGGGCCGCTGCGATGGTCAGAAACCCCTTATGGACTGCTGCAAGGGCCAATAACCTCTGATGGGCCACTGCACCGGCTAGTAACTGCCAATGGGCTGCTGCACTGACCAGTTACCCTTGATGGGCTGCTGCACTGACCAGTAACCCCCGATGGGCTGCTGCACTGGTTAGTAACCCCCGATGGGCTGCTGCACTGGTCAGTAACCCCTGATGGACTGCTGCAAGGGCCAATAACCTCTGATGGGCCACTGCACTGGCTAGTAACTGCCAATGGGCTGCTGCACTGACCAGTTACCCTTGATGGGCTTCTGCACTGACCAGTAACCCCTGATGGGCTGCTGCACTGGTTAGTAACCCCCGATGGGCTGCTGCACTGGTCAGTAACCCCTGATGGACTGCTGCAAGGGCCAATAACCTCTGATGGGCCACTGCACCGGCTAGTAACTGCCAATGGGCTGCTGCACTGACCAGTTACCCTTGATGGGCTGCTGCACTGACCAGTAACCCCTGATGGGCTGCTGCACTGGTTAGTAACCCCCGATGGGCTGCTGCACTGGTCAGTAACCCCCGATGGGCTGCTGCACTGGTCAGTAACCCCTGATGGGCTGCTACACTGGTCAGTAACCCCTGATGGGCTGCTGCACTGGTCAGTAACCCCTGATGGGCTGCTACACTGGTTAGTAACCCCTGATGTGCTGCTGCACTGTTAGTAACCCCTGATGGGCTGCTTTACTGGTCAGTAACCCCTGATGGGCTGCTACACTGGTCAGTAACCCCTGATGGGCTGCTACACTCGTCAGTAACCCCTGATGTGCTGCTGCACTGGTCAGTAACCCCTTGATGGGCTGCTGCACTGTCAGTAACCCCTTGATGGGCTGCTGCACTGTCAGTAACCCCTGATGGGCTGTTGCACTGGTCAGTAACCCCTGATGTGCTGCTACACTGGTCAGTAACCCCTGGTGGGCTGCTGCACTGGTCAGAAACCCCTGATGGGCTGCTGCACTGGTTAGTAACCCTTGATGGGCTGCTGCACTGGTCAGTAACCCCTGATGGGCTGCTGCACTGGTTAGTAACCCTTGATGGGCTGCTGCACTGGTCAGTTACCCCTGATGGGCTAATGCACTGGTTAGTAACCCCCGATGGGCTGCTGCACTGGTCAGTAACCCCTGATGGACTGCTGCAAGGGCCAATAACCTCTGATGGGCCACTGCACCGGCTAGTAACTGCCAATGGGCTGCTGCACTGACCAGTTACCCTTGATGGGCTGCTGCACTGACCAGTAACTCCTGATGGGCTGCTGCACTGGTTAGTAACCCCTGATGGGCTGCCACACTGGTCAGTAACCCCTGATGGGCTGCTTTACTGGTCAGTAACCCCTGATGGGCTGCTGCACTGGTCAGTAACCCCTGATGGGCTGCTGCACTGGTTAGTTACCCCTGATGGGCTAATGCACTGGTTAGTAACCCCTGATGTGCTGCTGCACTGGTCAGTAACCCCTGATGGGCTGCTGCACTGGTTAGTAACCCTTGATGGGCTGCTACACTCGTCAGTAACCCCTGATGGGCTGCTGCACTGGTCAGTAACCCCTGATGGGCTGCTGCACTGGTTAGTAACCCCTGATGTGCTGCTACACTGGTCAGTAACCCTTAATGGGCTGCTGCACTGGTCAGAAACCCCTGATGGGCTGCTGCACTGGTCAGTAACCCATGATGGGCTGCTGCACTGGTTAGTAACCCCTGATGGGCTGTTGTACTGGTCAGTAACCCCCGATGGGCTGCTGCACTGGTTAGTAACCCCTGATGGGCTGCTGCACTGGTCAGTAACCCCTGATGGGCTGCTACACTGGTTAGTAACCCCTGATGGGCTGCTGCACTGGTCAGTAACCCCTGATGGGCCGCTGCACTGGTTAGTAACCCCTGATGGGCTAATGCACTGGTTAGTAACCCCTGATGGGCTAATGCACTGGTTAGTAACCCCTGATGGGCTGCTACACTGGTTAGTAACCCCTGATGGGCTAATGCACTGGTTAGTAACCCCTGATGGGCTGCTACACTGGTTAGTAACCCCTGATGGGCTGCTGCACTGGTTAGTAACCCCTGATGGGCTGCTATACTGGTTAGTAACCCCTGATGGGCTAATGCACTGGTTAGTAACCCCTGATGGGCTGCTACACTGGTTAGTAACCCCTGATGGGCTAATGCACTGGTTAGTAACCCCTGATGGGCTGCTATACTGGTTAGTAACCCCTG
This sequence comes from Discoglossus pictus, assembly GCA_027410445.1. NCBI lineage: Eukaryota > Metazoa > Chordata > Amphibia > Anura > Alytidae > Discoglossus > Discoglossus pictus. The sequence continues at coordinate 5,906,922 of CM050164.1, read as the reverse complement.
ATGGGCTGCTACACTGGTTAGTAACCCCTGATGGGCCGCTGCACTGGTTAGTAACCCCTGATGGGCTGCTACACTGGTTAGTAACCCCTGATGGGCTGCTGCATTGGTCAGTAACCCCTGATGTGCTGCTACACTTTTCAGTAACCCTTGATGGGATATTCCCCTTATATTAGGGCTTATTTTACCCTGAAAATTTTGCAGATTTTCTTTTCTTAGTCCGTTTTGTTTCATTTAAGGTTTAACAACATTCATCTGGAAAGTATTATTATCATTATTATTATTATCATCATTATTATTATCCTTTATAATATTAATTACAATGACACCGTATGGTATAATTAAATCCCAAGTACAGACGTGCTCAGCTTTATCCTTCATTGTGTTACAGGGTTAAATAAACAACTTCTCATTGCTTTTCCTTTCAAGTTGCTGGGATGGTTATCAGTTTGAAGTACCACACTGGTAGACAATGCTCTGGATGACTTATCAGGGGATTTGGACAACAGGGATCTTTACAATAACTGGATTACATCTGTGAATTCTAATCAGTATAATGCTGTAACAATAAAATGATAATTAGCCATAACTGTGGTGCAGGTGTCAGTGTATATTTTAACCATAGGTGACCGCCCAGGGTGTGTGACACATTACTATACCTGGATACATTGTAACACTTGTAGTCTTATATAGGATACTTATTGTTACTATGAACGCGTCAGTGATCCATAAGCAAATTAAAGGCATAGAGTACATCAACGTATTAAATATTACCTAGTGCCAGGGGCAATGCACCGGGGCCCTCCTTTGGGGGGAGGCAGTGCTGACTTTTTTTTTTTCTCCCCCGGTCTTAACCCCCCCCCGGTCTTAACCCCCCACTGCCACCTCGGTAGGACTAATGGAAATTTAATCAGTGCAACCCTGAACAAGTGTGAATGGAAACTAAAGGTTGTTCTTATTTATTTTCATTTATTAAAAAAAAAAAAATTATATTTTTTTCTGAAGAGCGGAGTAAACACCGTCCGACTCCGCTGACCTTTCCTGTGACCCTTTAAGGACAAAAAAGGAGAAAAAATGCAAATATTTGTGCACTAACAGTCTATTTCTTTACATGTGGACATTTCCATCGGACCTTTGTTAGGTTCTTGACCTTCTCTGATTAGACTCTTTGTCCGTCCTTCCAGCCGCAGATTATAGGCTTTTTTCCATAATTTGTACATTTATTTTAAGGCTATTATCATTACAACAAACATTAGCAGATAAGGCCCTGCCGCGGGCACATGCTCCTGGGACTGTGTATTAAGTGACTTTATTATTAACCCTCTCACAGCAGCTCATTGCAAAGCATCTGCCCCTGAAAGGGTAAATTAAATGTGGGGTCCCATTGTCTTTTCACAGCCATTTCCATTTGCTGCTTTTTCAAAACTGAAATGTATTAAGCTTAAAGGGGGCTTGTAATTTATGGTTCCTTCAGGACAAGATCAATATGACAAACTACATTTATTTTTCAAACAAATCACATCATACATCTTATTGGCTTGTTTATCCAACAACCATGCTCCTTGACATTTCTCAGGAGCCCAGACTCGGGATGAGTTTCCTTTATATTCCTTCAGTTTGCAGAAGATTATACCAGACAAGATGCGAGTAACTCCATACTGGCCCAGATGACTCCAGTCCCAGGACCTTCAGATGATCTCCAGACATCAGCTCCGGAGTCTTCCCGTCTTAGAGATTCAGAAACATGTCTCGGAAGGAGCTTATACTTACACCACTGGTACCTGACATTTTATACGTCCTCAAGGAAAGTTCATGAAAAATGTGAATTGTCAAAAATATATATTCAATTATCATTATCAGCTATGTAAGTCATGAGCATGAAATATTTTTAAAGAAAATCTCACTTTTTTCAAACCCTGGAGCCCAAAAGGGCGACGACTTGGGTCCTAATGGGGAGATGACGGAGCCTAAAAGGGGGAGATGGCTTGGAGGCTAAAAGGGGGATGACTTAAAGCTTAGAGGGGCGATGACTTGGAGCTTAATGGGGAGATGACTTGGAGCTTAGAGGGGCGATGACTTGGAGCCTAATGGGGAGGTGACTTGGAGCCTAATAGGGGGAGAATGGAGCCTAATGGGGAGATGACTTGGAGCCTAATGGGGAGATGACCTGGAGCCTAATGGGGAGGTGACTTGGAGCCTAATAGTGGGAGAACGGAGCTTAATGGGGAGATGACTTGGAGCCTAATGGGGAGATGACTTGGAGCCTAATAGGGGGAGAACGGAGCTTAATGGGGAGATGACTTGGAGCCTAATGGGGAGGTGACTTGGAGTCTAATAGGGGGAGAACGGAGCTTAATGGGGAGATGACTTGGAGCCTAATGGGGAGATGACTTGGAGCCTAATGGGAAGATGACTTGGAGCCTAATGGGGAGATGACTTGGAGCCTAATGGGGAGGTGACTTGGAGCCTAATAGGGGGAGAATGGAGCCTAATGGGGAGATGACTTGGAGCCTAATGGGGAGATGACCTGGAGCCTAATGGGGAGGTGACTTGGAGCCTAATAGTGGGAGAACGGAGCTTAATGGGGAGATGACTTGGAGCCTAATGGGGAGATGACTTGGAGCCTAATAGGGGGAGAACGGAGCTTAATGGGGAGATGACTTGGAGCCTAATGGGGAGGTGACTTGGAGTCTAATAGGGGGAGAACGGAGCTTAATGGGGAGATGACTTGGAGCCTAATGGGGAGATGACTTGGAGCCTAATGGGAAGATGACTTGGAGCCTAATGGGGAGATGACTTGGAGCCTAATGGGGAGGTGACTTGGAGCCTAATGGGGAGATGACTTGGAGCCTAATGGAGCGATGACGGAGCTTAATGGGGAGATGACTTGGAGCCTAATGGGGCGGTGACTTGGAGCCTAAAGGGATGATGACTTGGGTCCGAATGGGGAGAGGACTTGGGTCCTAATGGGGAGATGACTTAGAGCCTAAAGGAATGATGGCTTGGAGCCTACACCTGGGAGAGTAACTCGGGGAGAGCAACCATACACCTGGGAGAGTAACTCGGGGAGAGCAACCATACACCTGGGAGAGTAACTCGGGGGACTCCACCATTGCTGGTCACTGCAGAGACAACATATAGGAACTCACAGCCATAAGCAAGAAGACTGAATGAGAGCTGAAAAAGCTGCCGGCAATCACTGAGGCACTGCGGCATCACACAAAACCGCCGGCAATCACTGCGGCATCACATGAAACCGCTGGCAATCACCACAGCTCTGCGGCATCACACGAAACCACTAGCAACCTCCACAACACTGCGGCATCACACAAAACCGCCGGCAAACACCACAACACTGCGGCATCACACAAAACCGCTGGCAAACACCACAGCACTGCGGCATCACACAAAATCACTAGCAA
>CM050164.1:5876003-5901003 GCA_027410445.1 Discoglossus pictus | reverse complement strand
GGGGCAGGTTTGCAGTGTGCTGCACAGTAGTAAAGCATACAGATCATGAGAGCACATAAGCAAGTGCACTGTGCCTGCCCCACCCTACTCCTCAATATTCAGGCGCTATCAGTTCATTATATTAGCTCTGCCTACACCAAGCTCTCCTCCTTCCTCAGGTCCTAAAAGTACCATAATCAGCTCCCTAACTGGTCTCCCTCAACAATACAGCACGCTCTCACTCCTTATATTTATGGATCCCTAGATTCCACCTTCTCAAACCTATTTAGTAAGTACAAATGATTGGGTTCTGTAAGAGTATTTATACTTTATATTGTGTGGTCATTAAGGACGTCAGACATCGCATGCATTTATTTATGCCAGTATTTATTGGAATATCCATCTATTTTCCAGACACTATTTCCTTGTCTTGAGGAGGTGCTTTTTTGGAGACTTCTTTACATTTGTCCTCTCCATATGTGCCTCTACTAAAGTTTTTTACAGCACTTCCCAAAAAATCAATAAGAAATAATTTCAAGCAAAAATAGATTATTTTAGGTAATTGATGTAGCTCTTACAAAGTAATTAACGCAATGCGCACAACAGACACAGCGAGGTAATTTCTCTAAGCAATCCATGCTAATATATGAATATTACAGTACGATTGTTTTTGCTCAGTTGGGTCCAACTCTCCGTGACCCTATGGACCGTTGCACACAGGCACATCTATCGTTATGTATCTGGTTGTGCGTATCCATAGGATTTTCTTTGTAAAGTTACTGAAGTGGGTGCCAGTTCCTTCTCCAGTGGATCATGATGTGTCTGACCTCTTGGGTGACCCTACATGGTATATCTCAGAGCTTCACTGAGGTGTACAAGCCTCTACACCACGACAAGGTAGTGATCCAAAAGGGGCTTATATATATCTATATCAGGAGTTAGGTATCAGCCCCAGACTGGTGAGATCCATTCAAGACCGAAGCAGCTGTCTGTGGGTAGGTTTGCATAATCCATCCTCTGCTATGTTTAAAGCTGTGTAATACAGCAGGCAAATGCCTAAAAGGATCTATGTTTAATGGAATTGGTGTAAAGAGTGAAACTGCTGTGGGCTCATTTGCATGTCCCTGCCCAGGCTCCCAGGTACCTGTATTTCTGAGCGGGGAATACGTTTTTTAGCTTATTTTAGAAATTCCCATGTGAACACAAATGTACTATTTATGTGCTATATCACATATATAGTTGTGAGCGTACGAGTCGTTGCTCACGCTTGCGGGCTCGCGTAGCGAGCCCGCAAGAACTGCGTCCCTCGCGAAGCGAGGGACGCAGTTCGCCGCAAATGCGGGTCCTCGCGAAGCGAGGGCCCGCATTTGCGGTTGTCGAGGCTCAACGTCGGCTGTGTTAACACACACATACACACACACGACTTTTTTAACAGAATAAACCCAACCGCCCAGCCAACAAAAACCAAACAACGTCCCCGCAAATGCGGATCCTCGCGAAGCGAGGGTCCGCATTTGCGGTGGTGGGAGCATCCCAACATCGGCTGTGTTAACACACACATACACACACACACAACTTCATAACAAAAAAAAACTCAAAGTCGCCTCACACCCGCTTACACCCAGACACACAGACGCAAGACTTAACAAAAAAACAGTAAAAAAGGCCCCTCACACGCTCTTAACACACATACGCACGACTTAGAAACAAATACACTGCGTCGTACACGTAAAAGCTAACTGCGTATATCGCAACAAAATACGGCCGCATCGGAAAAAAATACGGCCGCGAAAGACCCATTCCAACCGCCGCGCATCAAAACATCACAAACACAAGAAATAAACACAACAAACACATAAAAAGCTTACTTACAGCACGGGGGGGCATCCGGCACCTCCAAAAGTTCATTTACACGTCCATTTAAGTGAAAACATACAGTTTAAACGACCGAAAATCGGCTAAGCGAGAGAAAAAATGGCCGCCGAACAAAACGAAAACGAGGCTCCAGACGTAACTACACTACACTTACTCGCAATAATGAAACACATACTATGCGGAACGGATCACACTCATATTAAACACCATTTTAACCACTACTACGCACAAAATGGCGGATGGAACGCAAATTGTAAGCTGGAACGCAAATAGCGCATGCGTATTACGTTCTAACGGTCTAACTTTCCAGAATGTTCTACAAGTTTATAAATACTGTCTATTTGACAGAGAAAAATACATTTCTCCTCAGGTGATGAACAGAGTGACTTCAGAGATAACTGCTGCTAAAACTTGAGAAGATAATTCTTTCCTAATTTACTACTTTACATTGTGCAAATTACAACTGAGAGGTAAGCTATAATATATTACTTATTTTCAAGACAGGACATCAAAAAAAAAAATTAAAGAAGACAAAGAGGTTTATGTATACTGACAAGTGACACGCACATATATGCGTATAATGTATACTGACATGTGACACGCACATTTATGCGTATAATGTATACTGACATGTGACACGCACATATATGCGTATAATGTATACTGACATGTGACACGCACAATTATGCGTATAATGTATACTGACAAGTGACACGCACATTTATGCGTATAATGTATACTGACAAGTGACACGCACATATATGCGTATAATGTATACTGACAAGTGACACGCACATATATGCGTATAATGTATACTGACAAGTGACACGCACATATATGCGTATAATGTATACTGACATGTGACACGCACATATATGTGTATAATGTATAGTGACATGTCACACGCACATTTAGGCGTATAATGTATAGTGACAAGTGACACGCACATTTAGGCGTATAATGTATAGTGACAAGTGACACGCACATTTATGTGTATAATGTATACTGACATGTCACACGCACATTTAGGCGTATAATGTATACTGACATGTGACACGCACATTTATGCGTATAATGTATACTGACATGTGACACGCACATATATGTGTATAATGTATAGTGACATGTCACACGCACATTTAGGCGTATAATGTATAGTGACAAGTGACACGCACATTTATGTGTATAATGTATACTGACAAGTGACACGCACATTTATGCGTATAATGTATACTGACAAGTGACACGCACATTTATGCGTATAATGTATAGTGACATGTGACACGCACATTTATGTGTATTGCCCCTGCAACAAACTAATTAAACAACTACATTTAAATTACATTACAAAAAAATAAGTTGGGACTATTAAAATACTATTAAAATATGAGTCATGTATACTGATATGTGACACGCACATATATGTGTATCATCTATAGTCACATGTCACACACACATTTATGTATGTTGGCCAAAAATAAAAATAAGGTTAATTTAACAATTAAAATATGATTCATGTATAGTGATATGTCACACGCACACAAAAAAATTACTTTCAACTATGGAAATGTGCTTCATGTATGTGACATATGTGTGTAGACCCCACCAAAAAATAATGTTAATTCAAATTAATTACAGAAGTATAATTCAATGAAATTAATTTACTGCAATTCAATAGATCACCTAAAACTCAATCTTTCTACTTTTTTAAATATTCAAACAGACTCTGCATCAACAGCGTCTTTCAACAATTTGCACTGTGCACTGTGAAGAACAATCCCTTTTAAAGAACACCAACAAAGAACAAGAGGTAAGATACAAAAATACTTTAAATGCTGAAAAGGCCATGGTTTGTTAAATACAAATAAAAAATTCTATAATTCACTATTTCACTTTATTTTTCAAACAGACACTACAAGAAGACCGGCGGATTAAGATTGGCAGGAGGGGACCCTCTGTCATTCCACACTTCAATCAAGGTAAAGTATTAAGTATAAACAAGAAAGAACCATGAGCCTTATTCAATTGTGAGTTGGCTAATTGAATAGGGCTTTATATAAGCACATAATAGGTCTTCACTAACTAAAAACTTCTGTCAAAAAATATTTTATGTGCTTATATAGAGCCCTATTCAATTGGTCAAAACGCAATTGATTCAGGACCTAAATATGTTTAATGGCCGAGGGCCTCATTCAAATGTGATTGTTTAACAATGTATAACCATTAGAAAAAACACTACATAAGTATAACAAAAGTGGTGCCCATCAAACAGGATTTACATTTACATTCTTATTTTAATGTTTAACAACCTATAGCCTTAGAAAGAAGCCTAAATAAGCATACCAACATTGGTGCCCACCAAACAGGATTGTATGAAAACTCACACAAACACATAACAAACTACATTTACATTCTTATTTTATGTTTAACAACCTATTAGCATTACAAAACTACATTAATAAGCATACCAACAGTGGTGCGCATCAAACAGGATTGTATGAAAACTCACACAAACACATAGCAAACTACATTTAGATTCTTATTTAATGTTTAACAACCTATAAGCCTTAGAAAGAAGCCTAAATAAGCATACCAACATTGGTGCCCACCAAACAGGATTGTATGAAAACTCACACAAACACATAGCAATCTACATTTACATTCTTATTTTATGTTTAACAACCTATAAGCTTTAGAAAGAAGCCTAAATAAGTATACCAACAGTGGTGCGCACCAAACAGGATTGTATGAAAACTCACACAAACACATAGCAAACTACATTTACATTCTTATTTTATGTTTAACAACCTATAAGCCTTAGAAAGAAGCCTAAATAAGCATACCAACAGTGGTGCGCACCAAACAGGATTGTATGAAAACTCACACAAACACATAGCAAACTACATTTAGATTCTTATTTAATGTTTAACAACCTATAAGCCTTAGAAAGAAGCCTAAATAAGTATACCAACAGTGGTGCGCACCAAACAGGATTGTATGAAAACTCACACAAACACATAGCAAACTACATTTACATTCTTATTTTATGTTTAACAACCTATAAGCCTTAGAAAGAAGCCTAAATAAGCATACCAACAGTGGTGCGCACCAAACAGGATTGTATGAAAACTCACACAAACACATAGCAAACTACATTTAGATTCTTATTTAATGTTTAACAACCTATAAGCCTTACAAAGAAGCTTAAATAAGCATACCAACAGTGGTGCGCACCAAACAGGATTGTATGAAAACTCACACAAACACATAGCAAACTACATTTACATTCTTATGTAATGTTTAACAACCTATAAGCCTTAGAAAGAAGCCTAAATAAGCATACCAACAGTGGTGCGCACCAAACAGGATTGTATGAAAACTCACACAAACACATAGCAAACTACATTTAGATTCTTATTTAATGTTTAACAACCTATAAGCCTTACAAAGAAGCCTAAATAAGCATACCAACAGTGGTGCGCACCAAACAGGATTGTATGAAAACTCACACAAACACATAGCAAACTACATTTACATTCTTATTTAATGTTTAACAACCTATAAGCCTTAGAAAGAAGCCTAAATAAGCATACCAACAGTGGTGCGCACCAAACAGGATTGTATGAAAACTCACACAAACACATACCAAAGTACATTTAGATACTTATTTTATGTTTAACAATCTATAAGCCTTAGAAAAAGGCCTAAATAAGCATACCAAAAGTGGTGGACACCAAACGGGATTGTAGAAAAACAAAGAAATAATGTCATTTTTTACTTCATACAAATACATTAAAATAATATTACATTTTCATTTTTATTTTATATCAGATACTGCGTCAAGAACATCGGACCAGGAGTTTCAACTGAGGACCACACCAGCGGACGAGGACTTTCAACAGAGGACCAGACCATTGGACGAGGACTTTCAACAGAGGACTACACCATCGGACGAGGACTTTCAACAGAGGACCAGACGATTGGACGAGGACTTTCAACACAGGACCAGACCATCAGACGAAGGCTTTCAACACAGGACCAACAAAGATTCTGCTTCAAATCAAACTTCAACCAAGGTACAGTATAACAAGTAAAAAAAGAGAAAAATTAATTAATATTCTTCTTTAATGTTTAACCACCTATAAGCCTTAGAAAATAGCCTACAGAAGCATACCAAAATTGTGGCGCACCAAAAAGGATTGTAGAAAAACACAGAAATAATGCCATTTTTTCATTCATACAAAGACATTCAAATAACATAACATTTTCATTTTTATTTTATAACAGATACTGCGTCAAGAACATCGGAACAGGAGTTGGAACTGAGGACCACACCAGAGGACGAGGACTTTCAACAGAGGACTACACCATCGGACGAGGACTTTCAACACAGGACCAGACCATCGGACGAAGGCTTTCAACACAGGACCAACAAAGAATTTTGCTTGAAATCAAACTTCAACCAAGGTACAGTATAAAAAGTAATATCTATCATCTATCTCTTATTTGTCTTTTAGGGCCAATAATCTTTAACAATAAATACAAACTTCAATGTAAACTTAAAAAATAAATTGGCATAGTCCAAAAAAGTCTAAAAACACAGAATCTATACAATTTGTCATTGTAACATTCCAGTCCTAAACCCTAATTTAATTGCCATTTGACAAATTGAATAGTGCTGTAAATAAGGACATAACATCTTTTTTAAAATACCTTTTTAGTTACTGAAACACTTGCTTTTGGATACATGTTTAATAAATAAAAATGTCTTTAAATAATTATCTCATGCCCTTATTTAGACTTTTATTCAATTGAACGCATTGAAATTGATTAACTATAAAATGTTAACACACTATTGATAACTATATGTCATGAAAAACAACTTAACATCTCAAAATAAACTAATGGTACATTATTTTATTTTTACAGATTAACATGGCTGATAATGAGACTAAACAAGAAAAGAAAAGACGCCAAGCTAGAGAACGACGACAGAGAGCAGACAGCCAGCAGACACCGGAGAAGAAGGAAATTCGACGAGAAAAAGAACGCAAAAGAATTGCAAGCAAAAGACTGTCACTTGCAGAAATTAAAGATATGTCAAAAAAAACTACAAAGAAAATAAAGCATTTACAACCTGTTGCTCAAACATCAGATGACATTTTGCCAGAAAAAAGACAAGAGATACCAAAAAAAGCAACAAAGAAAACAAAGCATTTAGAACCGTTTCATGAAACATTAGATGACATTTTACCTCAAACAATACAACATATACCAAGAAAAGCAACGAAAAAAAACAAAACATTTAGAACCTGTTGTTGAAACATTATATGACATTTCACCTGATGAATATGAAAGGCAAAATCCTATATGCTTTGCAAATTGTCCTCTACTCAAGTCTTTAGCAGTAGAGGTTCATAGTTGTGGGGACATGACTACTCAATGTCAGTTTTGTGAGGCTTATTATTTTAAACAGGAGAGACCCAGAGATGGACAATTTATTAGTTGTTGTCAAAAAGGCAAGTTCAAACTTCCAGAAAGGAAAGAATTTCCAATTTATTTACAAAATATTATGACTGAACCTACTTTTCCAAACTACAAAAATTTTAAGACAAACATAAGATCCTACAATAGTGCCATATCCTTTGCATCCATGGGGGCAACATTAGCTGCTAATGTACCAGGACATGGTCCTTACTGTTTTAAAGTCCAAGGACAAATTTATCATCGCACTTCCCATTTACATCCAGAGGAAGGAAATAAAAGAAAATTCGCTCAACTATATGTCCTAGATACAATGGAAGCTGTTGACCAACGTATGCAGATGGAAGAAAATAAAAAATGCTTACCCACTGTTTTCATAGAGCTAAATAACATTATGGACAACAATCCCTACAGTAAAGCTTATAAAAAATTGGCAGAAGTAGAAAATGAACAACTACTTCATTCACAAACACATCAATTACCAATGCCGAAGGTTAATATGGTGCTTAAAAGAGACAGACATACTGATAAACGTCGTTATAACTTGCCAACAACAAATGAGGTTGCAATGGTGTTTCACAATGATGAAGGAGAACCACCATTTCAAAGAGACATACGAATATATCCTAGAAATGAGGACCAACCGTTTATTAATATGAGTATCTTAAGTCCAAATTTAGATCCAATGACATATCCCATCTTTTTCCCACACGGAGAAGCAGGTTGGCAACCAAAATTAACTCTTCCCAGTTACCCAAATGCTAAAGCCAGAATCCGAAATAATGTTTCTATGCTTGAATTTAAAGTAGCTCAAATTGCCATTCGCAATGTATTTAATCCAATTTTATGTGGTGGGAAACTAACACAACAATGGATTATTGATTCATATTTGCAAGTTGAGGCAAATAATTTAAACTTTATCAAATATCAACAAGATAAACTCCGTGTAGAACAATATTCTGGACTCATGGACTATGTTGCTGACGTGGCTACAAGCAGAGACATGACAGCTGGCAAAGCCATCATTTTACCATCTTCCTTTCAAGGATCTCCTCGGAATATGAGAGAAAGATACAATGATGCTATGGCTATTGTGACAAAATTTGGCAAACCCGATTTATTTGTGACATTTACATGTAATCCACAATGGCCAGAAATTACACTAAATCTACTTCTTGGACAAACTGCTTCAGATCGACCAGATTTAGTAGCCAGAGTTTTTAAGATTAAATTAAATGAATTAATACGTGACTTCACTATAAATCAGTTATTTGGCAAATGTCTTGCTTATGTATATACCATTGAATTTCAAAAAAGAGGCCTTCCACATGCACATCTTCTAATAATACTTCAAGAAAAAGATAAATTAGATACTTCAGACAAAGTGGATGCAGTCATTGTTGCTGAACTACCAGATCCAGAACTATATGGTAGACTATATGAGATTGTTACTCATCGCATGATTCATGGACCCTGTGGTGACCTTAATCCACAATCACCATGTATGGAAAATAATAAATGTTCCAAAGAATTTCCCAAAGATTATAGAGACAAAACCTATGCCAATTGTGATGGATATCCACTTTATAAAAGAAGAGAAGGAGATAGTGCCATTATTCGTGGGAAAAAAGTGGACAATAGATATGTAGTACCCTACAATCCACATTTACTCATGAAGTACAACGCCCACATCAACGTAGAAGCCTGCACTTCCATCAAATCCATTAAATATGTCTACAAATATATTTACAAAGGTTACGATGCAGCTACTGTAGTCGTCAAAAGTGCAGACAACCCTGAAAGTAGTGAGTTAGTACATGATGAACTTGCATCTCATGTAGATGCTCGCTATGTCAGTGCGCCAGAAGCTATGTGGCGGCTTTTAAAATTTGAAATGCATGATAGATCACATGCAGTATATAGGTTAGCAGTACATTTGCCACAACGACATTTAGTCTATTTCCATGCTGGAAATGAAATGAATGCATTGGCCCAAAGTGAAGATCGTCACACTACACTAACTGCATGGTTTGCATTAAATTCCACTGATGCTGAAGCAACACAATACTTATATATTGAAATTCCATATCACTATGTTTTTGTGAATGGATTATGGAGACCAAGAAAAACCAGAGGCAATAAAATTATTCCAAGAATTTACACAGTCAGTCCAAGAGATGTTGAACGTTTTTGCTTACGGATATTACTTTTAAATGTTCCTGGAGCACAAAGTTTTGAACAATTAAGAACTGTTAATGACATTGTATATGAATCCTTCCATTTAGCTGCAAGACATAGAAACTTACTCGCTGATGATACAGAGTGGGAAAGATGCTTAGAAGAAGCAGCACAATGTCAAATGCCACGACAGATGAGAGAACAATTTGCTTTTATTTGTATCTTCTCAAATGCTCCAAATGCATTAGCTTTGTGGGAGACTTTTAAAAGTAATATGGCTGAAGACTTTATGCGACGATACAATGAACCCATTGCACACTTAAAAGCGTTAATGGAAATCCAAGAAGTCTTTTTAACTCATGGATTAAGTTGTGCAAGTTTTAATTTGCCTGATCCAGGTCTTATAGATGACATTAACTTTGAAGACTATGACATTCAACTACAAGCAGAAAGAACAGAAGAAAGACTTGCAACTTTAAATACACTACAATTGCAAGCATTTCATGCCATTAAAAATGCTATAGATGATGACATGGTGACAGAGCGTTATTTCTATCTTGATGGACCTGGCGGATCAGGAAAAACATATTTGTACAATTTATTAATGAGTTCAGTACGAGCACAAGGAAAAATAGCAATGGCGTTTGCCACTACTGGAATTGCTGCACTTTTATTAGAAGGTGGAAGAACTGTTCATAGTGGATTTAAACTGCCAGTGCCTATTTTAGAAAATTCTGTGTCAGATATTCGCATGACATCCTTACAAGCAAAGAAATTGAAGAAATGTAAATTAATTATAATAGATGAGGCCACAATGATGTCATGCTATGCCCTCCAATGTATTGACCGTTTGCTTCGTGAAGTCATGGATAATATTTTTCCATTTGGTGGAAAGGTAATGTTGTTGGGTGGCGATTTTAGACAAACATTACCTGTTGTTGTACATGGAAATCGAACTGACATTATCGAAACATGTATAAAGTCAAGTACAGTATGGAAACATTTTACCCATCTTCAACTGCAACAAAATATGAGATCAGAAGGCCAAACTGATTTCAATGATTGGCTTATTAAAATTGGAGAAGGCAGAACAGAAAAAATACTAAATTTACCTGACGACACTGTAGAGATCCCACCTCATATGATTTGTCAACAAGATATTATATCGGCTATATTTGAAGGGAGCATAAATAACGAAGAATATTCCGAGCTTGCCAACCAAGTCATACTGACGTGTAAAAATAAAGATGCATTAATCCTCAATAATAAAATCTTAAAAAAAATTTATGCACCACAAAGAAATTATCACAGTGCTGATTCTGTACTTGCTGATGACAATGAAAGTCAGGCTAACTTTTCCACTGAATTCATAAACTCTTTAACTCCTTCTGGAATGCCACCACATATTTTGCAGCTAAAGAAAGGTGCAATTATCATGTTACTGCGAAATATGAATCCCAAAAAAGGCCTATGCAATGGCACAAGATTAATTGTTCAACAATTAAAGGACCATTTTATAGATGCTGAAATTTTAACTGGGACCCATAGAGGAGAGAGAGTTTTCATACCAAGAATAGATTTAGCACCAAGTGAAAGTAGTCTCCCTTTTATACTTCAAAGAAGACAATTTCCCATTATTATGGCATTTGCCATGACCATTAATAAATCACAAGGTCAAACTTTCAAATCTGTGGGTATTTTCTTGGAAGAACCAGTTTTTGCACATGGTCAATTGTACGTTGCGTTGTCAAGGTGCAAAAATCCACAGGCAATTAAAGTTTACATTGAAAACAATGAAAGTCAAGGTGATTTATTAGAAGATGGACGTATTTTTACTAAAAACATTGTCTACTATGAAGTACTATAACTTTGAAGGATACTAATTAAAGGTGCCAAGATTTTTTAAAAGCATTGCAAAATACATAACAATTGGTTGTTTAATTCAGTCATAATTAATGGAAGTCATGTTTATGAATGATTCGCCTCACAAAATACTTGCCTTGCATTGTTAGTAAAAATTATGTTAAAATGTTAAGTCACTATGTTAATGTTTCTAATGTTACAAGTTTAAAAAATATATTTTGAAGTTATTTCATTCAACATATTACAAAGTGGATGTTAAGAGGTCAAGCACCTTTTAAGTCACAATGTAAATATTGTCTGTTATCTTAAGATTACTACCTACATTAATGTTTATCGCCAATTTATGTGCTCAGTAATAAATTAGTTTAATTACGTACGTTTTAAGAAGAGTTTGACTGTATGCCTTCCTCTACATTCAATGTATATTCAAGTTAACAATTATTGTGATAGAAATTGAATTTTAATACTGATTAATTTAAATGTCAATTGTTTTTACATTCAAATGTTAATACTTTTAATAAAAAATTACTTTACAAAATGTATTCACTATGTTCCTGTTTATAATGTTCAAAATTATACCAATGTTTTGTCAACTTCTAAACTTACATAAAAAATAAAGTTCAAGTTTAAAAATATATACTTTGATGGTTATTGCTTACATATATTTTAAACTTCATGTTAAAATTTGCAACGTTTAAAAAAGGGTTTTTACTTTTGGCTTTCCTATTCATTCAATGTATATTCAAGTTAACAATTCTTCAGATACTAATTACATTTTAAAAAACCATTACATCAACATTTTACAAAAATACACGTTCATATTAAAATACTTACAAGTGTCAAAAATATATGTTAATAACTAAACAACTTGACAAACATATACATAACATTGCCGTCATTTTTTGACGGGCAAGTCGCTAGTATAGGTATAATTACCACCACACACACCTTGTTTGTTAGTCCTGCAGGTGTTGGTGGAGCAGCATGGAGATGCCGTGCCCTTGTGCACCAGGGGACGGGAATGTGCCTAGGGGCGCCATATGTAATTCCTTATATGTCATAGCATGTCAGTTCATCAAACGTCTGTCCTGTTAGAGCTGCCCCAGGTAAGTGATGTTAATGTGAAGTGAAGACGTCTAGGACAGCAGCTTAAGATCCCCATGTGCAATTCCAGGCTTTGGCTGAGGTGGTTTGAAGCTCACCACCGTTGTCTCTGGAGCAATGGAAACTCCTTCTCTGGAGCGATGAATCACACTATCTGGATCTGGGTTTGGTGGATGCCATGAGAATGGTACCCGCCAGTAGGCATAGAGCAAACTGAAAAATCGGTGGAAGAGGAATAATGGTCTGGGGTGGGTTCATGGCTGGAGCCGGGCCCTGTAGGAGCACTGAAATGAAATCTTCCAGCATTCAATGACGATCTAGAAAATTATATGCTATAAAGACATGGTTTGCACCGACCACAACTCCCCCGAGCATCTTTAAGATGAATCGTAAGGTTGGCCGTGATCCAGGCCTTTGCTCCCGGAATCTATGTCCAACCTCACTAATGTTCTTGTGGTTGAATAAGAGCGAATCCCTGTGGTGATGTTCCAACATCTAGTGCAGGGGTCTCCAAACTCGGTCCTGGAGGGCCGCACCCAGGCCTGGATTTATGGATATTCTTGCTGCAAGTAGGTGAGACTATTGCTTCTCCAGTCATCCTGATTGACTCACCTGTGCACAGAAAGGAAATCCTCAAATCCAGGCCTGGGTGTCGCGACCCCTGATGTAGTGGAAAGCTGGAGTAGATAATGGTATAGTCTTTCTGGAGAAGTGGTAGGCACACATAGTATAGGTATTTAAGTATACCATAAGGGTATCCAGATGAGTAATTAAACTGGTCTTTTAATTAGACAGAATGGACAGACTAGTAGGCCCCATTGGTTCATATCCACAATAACAATATATATATCAGTTGCCTATTTTCCATATTCTAGTATATGCACATACGATATATACACATGGGGGGGGGAAGGAAAACTGTTCATATTTACAATTAATAATAAAGCCATCGAAACGTTCATGAGGCTTTAAGACTCCAGGGGGATTGAAGAGATAATCATTAGTGATGTCTAATTCTTCCGGTTACTTAAAAGACCAATGTACAATTAAAATATATATATATGAAAATGTTGAGTCTAAGAAGATGATTAGACGCAGAACATGTCATAAAGTTAGTTTGTAAAAAGAAAATGATGACTCTGGTGGTACCTGGAGGCATCCATGACATTGTGACCTTATTGCTGCAGGTGCAGAGATTGCAGTTATGCTTCTGAGCATCTTTAGGGAAGACAGTGGGTATCAAATACTAAAAATGTAACGATAAAAAATCTCTGTCCCTTCCCACCCATCCCCACCTCTCCACCAACAGACCCTCAGGTCCAGTCCAACAGAAACCAGAAGAGATGGATCTTCCAGGTACAAATATTAAGATTTTGTCTAAAAAAAAAAATTTGGTGCAAACCTCAAATGTAAAGTTTTTTCCTGAATTACAATTGTCTAGTAATTATATTAAATGTAGAAATAAGAATCACGCCAGGTCTGGTGAGTTTATGTATCCGATAATGCCTTATGTCTCAGTAATAAGACATAACCTCCCCATATAACCAGGTACCAGCCCCACAATGATGAGATCCAATAGATCGAAACAGTGTCTGTCTGTGGGTAGCTCTCCTAACCTGTGCAAATCCATCCGTTTCCCATGAAGACACATCAATCTTCTTATAAGAGCACAAATCCAAGCTCATAAATCCTGGGAGTGCACTGCTCCTTTAATTTAGTGTCTAATCCTGCCCTGATCTCTGTTTACACCAACCGATTGTAAGCCTTGTGGGTTGAGATGATCTCAGTAGGACGCGCTGTGTATCCTCTCCAAGGAGTCACTGGAGGAGACCACAGCACCGCACCACAATGAGAAAACATGGCACCCCAGGGATTAGCCCAGCCACACAGTGTTGGGGGGTATTTATCAAACAGTACTCCCCACAGTACTCCCCACAGTACTCCCCACAATACTCCCCACAGTACTCCCCACAATAGTCCCCACAATAGTCCCCACAGTACTCCCCACAGTACTCCCCACAATACTCCCCACAGTACTCCCCACAGTACTCCCCACAATAGTCCCCACAATAGTCCCCACAGTACTCCCCACAGTACTCCCCACAGTACTCCCCACAGTACTCCCCACAATACTCCCCACAGTACTCCCCACAGTACTCCCCACAATACTCCCCACAGAACTCCCCACAGTACTCCCCACAATACTCCCCACAATACTCCCCACAGTACTCCCCATAATACTCCCTACAGTACTCCCCACAGTACTCCACACAATACTCCCCACAGTACTCCCCACAATACTCCCCACAGTACTCCCCACAGTACTCCACACAATACTCCTCACAGTACTCCCCACAGTACTCCCCACAATACTCCCCACAGTACTCCACACAATACTCCCCACAGTACTCCCCACAGTACTCCCCACAATACTCCCCACAGTACTCCACACAATACTCCCCACAGTACTCCCCACAGTACTCCCCACAATACTCCCCACAGTACTCCACACAATACTCCCCACAGTACTCCCCACAATACTCCCCACAGTACTCCCCACAGTACTCCCCACAATACTCCCCACAATACTCCCCACAGTACTCCCCATAATACTCCCTACAGTACTCCCCACAGTACTCCACACAATACTCCCCACAGTACTCCCCACAATACTCCCCACAGTACTCCCCACAGTACTCCACACAATACTCCCCACAGTACTCCCCACAGTACTCCCCACAATACTCCCCACAGTACTCCACACAATACTCCCCACAGTACTCCCCACAATACTCCCCACAGTACTCCCCACAGTACTCCCCACAGTACTCCGAGTCATCTACGCGACCAGTTGTAGACAAAGCTGGGACCTCTGTGGTGTCACTAATGACTCCACTTCTTATATTTTTAACCTATTTTTAATGTTTGAGAAAAAATATACTTTTTTGAGTGCCGCAGCAGCAGTTAAAGAGACAGTATAGCACCAAAAAACAATAAAAAATGATGAAAAGTCAACATTATTTGACACTTAACTATAAACATATGTAATGAAAAAATATGATATTGTATTATTATCTCCGTAACATACAACCCAGTACTTAAGGGGTTAATACACCAGGAAACCACATTGCCAAGAAACAAATGCTCTAATGCATTATATACGTATAATGTATAAACACAAAATAATCACACACACACACACATATATATATATATACTAGCGACTTGCCCGTCAAAAAATGACGGCAATGTGATGTATATGTTTGTGAGGTTGTTTAGTTATTTAAATATATTTTTGACCCTTGTAAGTATTGTGATATGAACATGAATTTTTGTAAAACATTGATGTAATGGTTTTTAAAAATGAATTTTGTATCTGACGAATTGTTCACTTTAATATACATAGAATCCAGAGGAAAGTAAAAAGTAAAAAGACTTTTTGCAACGTGCCGAATTTTAACATGAAGTTTTAAATATATGTAAGGAATAACCTTAAAAAGTATATATTTTTAACATTGAACTTTATTTTTTATGTAACTTTGGAATTTTTGCAAAACATTTGTGTAATTTTGAACATTATAAACAGGAACATAGTAAATACATTTTGTAACATAATTTTGAATTAAAAGTATTAACATTTGAATGTAAAAACAGTTTAACTTTAAATTAATCAGTATTGACATGCAATTTGTCTGAGAATAATTGTTAAGTTTAATATACATTGAATGTAGAAGAAGGCATACAGTAAAAACTCTCCTTAAACCGTACGTAATTAAAGTAATTCATTACTGAGCACATAAACTGGCGATAAACATGAATGAAACATTAACATAGTGACTTAACATTTTAACATAATTTTTCATAGAAATGCAAGGCAAGTATTTTGTGAGGCGAATTATCCATAAACATGACTTCCATTAATTATGAGTGAATTAAACAACCAATTGTTTAGTATTTTTGAATGTTTTTCCAAAATGTTTGCATGGCTTTAGTTTGTATCCTGCAAAGTTATAGTACTTCATAGTAGACAATGTTTTTACTAAAAATACATCCATCTTCTAATAAATCACCTTGACTTTCATTGTTTTCAATGTAAACTTTAATAGCCTGTGGATTTTTGCACCTTGACAACGCAACGTACAATTGACCATGTGCAAAAACTGGTTCTTCCAAGAAAATACCCACAGATTTGAAAGTTTGACCTTGTGATTTATTAATGGTCATGGCAAATGCCATAATAATGGGAAATTGTCTTCTTTGAAGTATAAAAGGGAGACTACTTTCACTTGGTGCTAAATCTATTCTTGGTATGAAAACTCTCTCTCCTTTATGGGTCCCAGTTAAAATTTCAGCATCTATAAAATGGTCCTTTAATTGTTGAACAATTAATCTTGTGCCATTGCATAGGCCTTTTTTGGGGTTCATATTTCGCAGTAACATGATAATTGCACCTTTCTTTAGCTGCAAAATATGTGGTGGCATTCCAGAAGGAGTTAAAGAGTTTATGAATTCAGTCGAAAAGTTAGCCTGACTTTCATTGTCATCAGCAAGTACAGAATCAGCACTGTGATAATTCCTTTGTGGTGCATAATTTTTTTTTAAGATTTCATTATTGAGTATTAATGCATCTTTATTTTTACACGTCAATATAACTTGGTTGGCAAGCTCGGAATATTCTTCGTTATTTATGCTCCCTTCAAATATAGCCGATATAATATCTTGTTGACAAATCATATGAGGTGGGATCTCTACAGTGTCGTCAGGTAAATGTAGTATTTTTTCTGTTCTGCCTTCTCCAATTTTAATAAGCCAATCATTGAAATCAGTTTGGCCTTCTGATCTCATATTTAGTTGCAGTTGAAGATGGGTAAAATGTTTCCATACTGTACTTGACTTTATACATGTTTCAATAATGTCTGTTCGATTTCAATGTACAACGACAGGTAATGTTTGTCTAAAATCGCCACCCAACAACATTACCTTTCCACCAAATGGAAAAATATTATCCATGACTTCACGAAGCAAACGGTCAATACATTGGAGGGCATAGCAAGACATCATTGTGGCCTCATCTATTATAATTAATTTACATTTCTCCAATTCTTTGCTTGTAAGGATGTCATGCGAATATCTGACACAGAATTTTCTAAAATAGGCACTGGCAGTTTAAATCCACTATGAACAGTTCTTCCACCTTCTAATAAAAGTGCAGCAATTCCAGTAGTGGCAAACGCCATTGCTATTTTTCCTTGTGCTCGTACTGAACTCATTAATAAATTGTACAAATATGTTTTCCCTCATCCGCCAGGTCCATCAAGATAGAAATAACGCTCTGTGACCATGTCATCATCTATAGCATTTTTAATGGCATGAAATGCTTGCAATTGTAGTGTATTTAAAGTTGCAAGTCTTTCTTCTGTTCTTTCTGCTTGTAGTTGAATGTCATAGTCTTCAAAGTTAATGTCATCTATAAGACCTGGATCAGGCAAATTAAAACTTGCACAACTTAATCCATGAGTTAAAAAGACTTCTTGAATTTCCATTAACGCTTTTAAGTGTGCAATGGGTTCATTGTATCGTCGCATAAAGTCTTCAGCCATATTACTTTTAAAAGTCTCCCACAAAGCTAATGCATTTGGAGCATATAAGAAGATACAAATAAAAGCAAATTGTTCTCTCATCTGTCGTGGCATTTGACATTGTGCTGCTTCTTCTAAACATCTTTCCCACTCTGTATCATCAGCGAGTAAGTTTCTATGTCTTGCAGCTAAATGGAAGGATTCATATACAATGAACAATTAACAGTTCTTAATTGTTCAAAACTTTGTGCTCCTGGAACATTTAAAAGTAATATCCGTAAGCAAAAACGTTCAACATCTCTTGGACTGACTGTGTAAATTCGTGGAATTATTTTATTGCCTCTGGTTTTTCTTGCTCTCCATAATCCATTCACAAAAACATAGTGATATGGAATTTCAATATATAAGTATTGTGTTGCTTGAGCATCAGTGGAATTTAATGCAAACCATGCAGTTAGTGTAGTGTGACGATCTTCACTTTGGGCCAATGCATTCATTTCATTTCCAGCATGGAAATAGACTAAATGTCGTTGTGGCAAATGTACTGCTAACCTATATACTGCATGTGATCTATCATGCATTTCAAATTTTAAAAGCCGCCACATAGCTTCTGGCGCACTGACATAGCGAGTATCTACATGAGATGCAAGTTCATCATGTACTAACTCACTACTTTCAGGGTTGTCTGCACTTTTGACGACTACAGTAGCTGCATCGTAACCTTTGTAAATATATTTGTAGACATATTTAATGGATTTGATGGAAGTGCAGGCTTCTACATTGATGTGGGCGTTGTACTTCATGAGTAAATGTGGATTGTAGGGTACTACATATCTATTGTCCACTTTTTTTACACGAATAATGGCACTATCTCCTTCTCTTCTTTTATAAAGTGGATATCCATCACAATTTGCATATGTTTTGTCTCTATAATCTTTTGGAAAATCTTTTGAACATTGATTATTTTCCATACATGGTGATTGTGGATTAAGGTCTCCACAGGGTCCATGAATCATGCGATGAGTAACAATCTCATATAGTCTACCATATAGTTCTGGATCTGGTAGTTCAGCAACTATGACTGCATCCACTTTGTCCGAAGTATCTAATTTATTTTTCTCTTGAAGTATTATGAGAAGATGTGCATGTGGAAGGCCTGTTTTTTGAAATTCAATGGTATATACATAAGCAAGACATTTGCCAAATAACTGATTTATAGTGAAGTCACGTATTAATTCATTTAATTTGATCTTAAAAACTCTGGCTACTAAATCTGGTCGATCTGAAGCACTTTGTCCAAGAAGTAGATTTTGTGTAATTTCTGGCCATTGTGGATTACATGTAAATGTCACAAATAAATCGGGTTTGCCAAATTTTGTCACAATAGCCATAGCATCATTGTATCTTTCTCTCATATTTCGAGGAGATCCTTGAAAGGAAGATGGTAAAATGATGGCTTTGCCAGCTGTCATGTCTCTGCTTGTAGCCACGTCAGCAACATAGTCCATGAGTCCACAATATTGTTCTACACGTAGTTTATCTTGTTGATATTTTATAAAGTTTAAATTATTTGCCTCAACTTGCAAATATGAATCAATAATCCATTGTTGTGTTAGTTTCCCACCACATAAAATTGGATTAAATTCATCTCTAATGGCAATTTGAGCAACTTTAAATTCAAGCATAGAAACATTATTTCGGATTCTGGCTTTAGCATTTGGGTAACTGGGAAGGGTTAATTTTGGTTGCCAACCTGCTTCTCCATGTGGGAAAAAGATGGGATATGTCATTGGATCTAAATTTGGACTTAAGATATTAATATTAATAAATGGTTGCTCCTCATTTCTGGGATATACTCTAATGTCTCTTTGAAATGGTGGTTCTCCTTCATCATTCTGAAAGACCATTGCAACCTCATTTGATGTTGGCAAGTTATAACAACGTTTATCAGTATGTCTGTCTCTTTTAAGCACCATATTAACCTTTGGCATGGGTAATTGATGTCTTTGTGCATGAAGTAGTTGTTCATTTTCTACTTCTGCCAATTTTTTGTAAGCTTTACTGTAGGGATTGTTGTCCATAATGTTATTTAGCTCTATGAAAACACTGGGTAAGCATTTTTTATTTTCTTCCATCTGCATACGTTGGTGAACAGCTTCCATTGTATCTAGGACATATAGTTGAGCGAATTTTCTTTGCTCTCCTTCCTCTGGATGTAAATGTGAAGTCCGATGATAAATTTGTCCTTGGACTTTAAAACAGTAAGGACCATGTCCTGGTACATTAGCAGCCAATGTTGCCCCCATAGATGCAAATGATATGGCACTATTGTAGGATTTTATGTTTGTCTTAAAAAAAATTTAATTTGGAAAAGTAGGTTCAGTCATAATATTTTGTAAATAGGTTGGAAATTGTTTCCTTTCTGGAAGTTTGAACTTTGCTTTTTGACAACAACTGATAAATTGTCCATCTCTGGGTCTCTCCTGTTTAAAATAATAAGCCTCACAAAATTGACATTGAGTACTCATGTCCCCACAACTATGAACCTCTACTGCTAAAGACTTCAGTAAAGGACAATTTGCAAAGCATATCGGATGTTGACTTTCATATTCATCAGATGAAAAGTCATGAAATGTTTCAACAACAGGTTCTAAATGTTTAGTTTTTTTCGTGGCTTTTCTTGGTATATATTGTCCTTGTTTGGTTGAAATGTCCTGTAAGTTTTTAGTAAGAGTTTGTAAATGCTTTGTTTTTGTAGTTGTTTTTTTTGGTCTGTCTTGACTAGTATCTTGTAAAATGTCATCTGATGTTTTAGGAACAGTTTGTAAATGCTTTATTATCTTTTTATTTTTTTTGGTTGTATCTTTCATTTTTGCAGCTGATATTCTTTTATTTGCAAGTCTTTTGCGTTCTTTTTCTCGACGAATTTCTTTCTCCTCCGGTGTCTGCTGGGCGGCCCATCTCTCTTGTCTTTCTCTAGTTTGACGTCTTTTCTTCTCTTCTTTGGTCTCGTTATCAGCCATATTAATCTGTAAAGGAAAAAAAATAAATGTAATTGTGTATATTTTAATTTGTAATTCCTGTTAAAGATTCTTGTGCACAATTGGTGAAATAAAAGGCAAATCATTAATGTATCATTTATATTTAGTTAAATTTATAATTCCTGTCCTCACTGGCTAAGAATTTGGGCAATGGAATACTGCTGTAAATAAGCATGTAACATTTTTTTAAAATAATGGTTTTATTTATTAAAAACTTTGTTTGTGGATAGATATTTTCCACTGCAAAACTTCTTTGCTAAAAAAAAAAGGGATGTGGTTATTGAGCTATGTATTGCATAGTAGCAATTTAAATAGAATAAGGGAGATAGTAAATTTTTTTTTTTTTTCTGTTGACACGGATGCAACTGAAAGCAGTTTCTTTAGTTTTATACTCTAGTAGTTATTATACTGTACCTTGGTTGAAGTGTGATTTAAATCCGAATGTTTGTTGGTCCTCGGTTCAAAATCGTTGTCCAATGGTGTGGTCCTCTGTTGGAAGTCCTCGTCCGATGGTGTGGTCCTGTGGCGATAGCCCTCGTCCGATGTTGTGGTCCTGTGGCGATAGCCCTCGTCCGATGTTGTGGTCCTTTGGTGAAATTCCTCGTCCGATGGTCTGGTCCTGTGTTGAAATTCCTCGTCTGATGGTCTGGTCCTGTGTTGAAAGTCCTCGTCTGATGGTCCGGTCCTGTGGAGAAAGTCCTCGTCCGATTGTCTTCACGCAGTATCTGTTGTAATATAAAATAGAAAATTTTGTTTGAGTGAAATGTCATTTAAATAAGTAAAAAATTTATGATTTTGGCTGTATTGTATCAGTTATGGTTATTTTTTTCTATATTTATTTAGTTTACTTTCTGTACAATCCCACGACTTTTGTTATTCTTATTTAAGGTTCTTAGTAAGGCTTGTGGGTTGTGATATATTAAATAAGAATATAAATTTATTTTGCTATGTGTTTATGTTATTTTTTGTACAATCCTTTTTTGTGCGCACCACTTGTGTTATACTTATTTAACCTTTATTGGGATGTTATAGTTAGTAAAACATGAAATAATATAATTAATGTAGTTTGCTATGTGTTTGTGTTCGTTTTTGACAATCCTGTTTTGTGCGCACCACTTGTGCAAAAGTTATTTATTCTTGATTGTACTGGTTATAGGTTGTTAAACATTAAAGAAGAATGTTAATGTAGTTTCCTATGTGTTTGTGTGATTTTTTGTACAATGCTATTAGGTGCGCAACACTTTTGTTATTCTTATTTTTGCTTCTTTGTAAGGCTTATAGGTTGTTAAACATTGAATAAGAAATTCTGTTTTGTGTGTAGCAGTTTGTGTCTCATTCAATTGTGATTTGGCTAATTGAATCGTGCCCTAAATAAGCACATAGCATATTTTTTTAAAGAAGTTTTTAGTCATTGAAAAATTTTATTTTGGATAGATTTTTAGTAACTAGAAACTTCTTTTAAAAAAAATGTTATGTTGTTATTTAGAGCCCTATTCAATTGTGCAAATTGCAATTGAATGAGGGCCTTTGTGTGTACCGTATGTTGCATAGTTTGGCCCTCATTCAATTGCATTTTTTACAATGTAATAGTACTCTAAGGCCGTCATTGAATTGCAATGTTGAAAATTGAATAGGGTTGTAAATAAGCACATTACATATATGTTTTAAAATAGAATAAGGACCTAAAAGTGCTTATTTATAGCCATATTTAATTGTCCAAAATAGCAATTGAATGAGGGCCTTTGGTTACTGCACTTGTTATATTGTCAGCTCCTCATTCAATTGTGTTTTGGCCAATGGAATAGAGCTCAATATCAGCACAGAGCATATTTTTTTACCGAATTTTGTATTTAGTCAACTTGTATCCAAAAGCAACGTGTTCACAAAATAAAAAGTTCCTTTAAAAAATATGGGGCCTCATTCTATTATCGGCCGTAAATCGGCCGTAAGGCTGCGATTCCTTGCGGGGTTCTGGTAACTCGCGATTCTATTATACGGCCCCGCAAGGATCTCCTCTTACGGCCGGCCGCATATCTTTGAACCGGCCGTAAGCTGTGAAATATAAAAACTCAAATATAAATTCAAGCCTGCACTGTACAGCTCTGTTAATGCTAGGGATCATATTGGGGGACATGAGGATTACAAGGAACCCACTCTCAAGCTTGCACATCTGCCCAAACCCGAGTTCAAATTAACTGTTTATTTTCCGGCTGCGGCGTGGGTGTGTCTGAGGTGCTCCAAGCACTCTGGACTTTTTACATGGATATTTTACGGATATTAAAAATAAAATATTTTACGGATTTGAGTACAGGATAATTATGTGCTATTTTTTCTAACACCAAAAATCCCTTTATAGTCTTCTCAAAGTGCAGGATGGCTTTATTTGAGCTATTTTATGTGCTTAATTGGTGCTAGCGGGACCTCTTTCCTGCAAGTAAGCTGCGGCTCGCTTTTAGCTTTGCAGAGAGGTTTCCCGGAGCAATTGAATTGCAAATCTCTTGCGGCCGTTTTAGATCAAAGGCTTTCCTCCGGCGCGAGCGGCCGCAAGAGATAGCAAGGCACCGGCCGCAAGCCTGCCAGATCCCCCGGCCGTAAGGGAATAGAATAGCATAATAGCTTGCGGCCGGTCCTTGCGGCCCCGCAACGGCTGCGGCAGCTAATAGAATGAGGCCCATGGTCTGTGCTTATATAGAGCCCTATTCAATTGAGGAAGTCGCAATTGAATAAGGCTCATGGTTCGGTTCTTTTTTATACTTAAATACTTTACCTTGATTGAAGTGTGGGACGGTCCCCTCCTGCCAATCTTAATGCGCCGGTCTTCTTGTAGTGTCTGTTTGAAAAAGAAAGTGAAATAGTTATTTGTATATTTATAATTTTTCATCTAGCAAAGCATGGCCTTTTGAGCATGTAATGTCTTGTTGTATCTTACCTCTTCTTCTTTGTTGGTGTTCTTTAAAAGGGATTGTGCTTCACAGTGCACGGTGCAAATTGTTGAGTGACGCTGTTGATGCAGAGTCTGTTTGAATATTAAAAGAAATAGAAAGATTCAGATTTATGTGATCTATTGAATTGCATTAAATTAATGTCATTTAAATATACTTCTGTAATTATTTTCAATTGACCTTATTTTTTGTTGGGGGCTACACACATATGTCACATACATGAAGCACATTCCATAGTTTAATGTAATTATTTTGTGTACGTGTGACATATCAGTATACATGAATCATATTTAAATGGTTAAATTAACCTTATATTTTTTTTCCAACACACATAAATGTGTGTGTGTGAGATGTAACTATAGATGATACACATATATGTGCGTGTGACATATCAGTATACATGACATATAATGTCATTTAAATGTAGTTGTTTACTGATTTTGTTTTAAGCTAATTTTGTTGCAGTGGCAATACACATAAATGTGCGTGTGACATGTCAGTATACATTATACACATATATGTGCGTGTCACATGTCACTATGAAGGGGCAGTACACATAAATGTGTGTGTCACATGTCACTATGCAGGGGCAATACACATAAATGTGCGTGTCACATGTCACTATACATTCTATACATATATGTGCGTGTCAGATGTCACTATACATTCTATACATATATGTGCGTGTCACATGTCACTATGAAGGGGCAATACACAGAAATGTGCGTGTGACATGTCAATATACATTATACACATATATGTCCGTGTCACATGTCACTATGAAGGGGCAATATACAGAAATGTGCGTGTCACATGTCACTATACATTATACACATATATGTCCGTGTCACATGTCACTATGAAGGGGCAGTACACATAAATGTGTGTGTCACATGTCACTATGCAGGGGCAATACACATAAATGTGCGTGTCACATGTCACTATACATTCTATA
>CM050164.1:5866003-5868503 GCA_027410445.1 Discoglossus pictus | reverse complement strand
GAACTCATTAGAGGAGGTAATTTGCTAAAACAAGAGCCCATGGGATTGCGTTACATTTGGATGAAAGATCTACAAGTCTGGGACAGTTTTCCTCTGCGGTAAAAACAAATAAAGTAACGTGGGATTCGCGTCTTCAGCTTGTCGCTGAGAACTTCGCCGCGGCCACTGGCTTTCCGTTCATGTTTGTCCCTTGTGACCGCCGACCTGGCAGAAGCTGGACATTGAAGTGGGAGCGCACCACGCGCAGCTTTCAAGGGGCAAATTCAATTTATGCCCTTACAATGGAAAAGGTTATTAGGCAGAATCATAAGTAATAAATGACATATAAATGCTATGTGGCCCCCCGACCTTTGGGCGATAGACAGTTACAGAGACAGTTACACAGAGGAGAAGAAAGGTACAAGGAGGGGAGGCTGACAGTAGAGGAGATAGGCACAGGAGGGGAGCGGGGGGGGGGGGGGGATTGGGAGAGACATTTGCTGCATTTAGTGTTTCCAATATAGTACAGTCATGCCAAATCTCAGGCTAACATACAATAGTATGGGAATAATACCTCCGAGAATGACCCCTCCTGTGCCTCTCTACCCTCCCCTGTCTCTCTCCCCTCCCATGCCTCTCTCCCCTCCTGTGCCTCTCTACCCTCCCCTGTCTCTCTCCCCTCCTGTGCCTCTCCATCCTCTCGTGCCTCTCTTCCCTCCCGTGCATCTCTCCCCTCCTGTGCCTCTCAACCCTCCCATGCCTCTCTCCCCTCCTGTGCCTCTCCATCCTCTCGTGCCTCTCTTCCCTCCCATGCATCTCTCCCCTCCTGTGCCTCTCCACCCTCCCGTGCCTCTCCTCCCGTGCCTCTCTCCCCTCCTGTGCCTCTCCATCCTCCCGTGCCTCTCCCCCTCCCGTGCCTCTCTCCCCTCCTGTGCCTCTCTACCCTCCCCTGTCTCTCTCCCCTCTTGTGCCTCTCCACCCTCCCGTGCCTCTCCTCCCGTGCCTCTCTCCCCTCCTGTGCCTCTCCATCCTCCCGTGCCTCTCCCCTCCTGTGCCTCTCTACCCTCCCCTGTCTCTCTCCCCTCCTGTGCCTCTCCATCCTCTCGTGCCTCTCTTCCCTCCCGTGCATCTCTCCCCTCCTGTGCCTCTCAACCCTCCCATGCCTCTCTCCCCTCCTGTGCCTCTCCATCCTCTCGTGCCTCTCTTCCCTCCCATGCATCTCTCCCCTCCTGTGCCTCTCCACCCTCCCGTGCCTCTCCTCCCGTGCCTCTCTCCCCTCCTGTGCCTCTCCATCCTCCCGTGCCTCTCCCCCTCCCGTGCCTCTCTCCCCTCCCGTGCCTCTCTCCACTCCCGTGCCTCTCTCTGATCCCGTGCCTCTCTCCCCTCCTGAGCCTCTTCACCCTCCCATGCCTCTCTCCCCTCCTGTGCCTCTCTCCCCTCCCGTGCCTCTCTCCCCTCCTGTGCCTCTCTCCCCTCCCATGCCTCTCTCCCCTCCTGAGCCTCTCTACCCTCCTGTGCCTCTCTACCCTCCTGAGCCTCTTTACCCTCCCGTGCCTCTCTACCCTCCTGAGCCTATTTACCCTCCCATGACTCTCTCCCCTCCTGTGCCTCTCTCCCCTCCCGTGCCTCTCTACCCTCCTGTGCCTCTCTCCCCTCCCGTGCCTCTCTCCCTTTCCATCACCCCATCTCCTGTTTCTCTCTCCCCCTTCTGTCTCCCCTCCTTTGCCTCTCTCCTCCTCTGTGTAACTGTCTGGCGTGTGCGTGCCGCCCAGTCATCAGCGCGTGCTCTTGTGTGGCGCGCAGTGGTAGGCGCAATCTTGTGTGGCGCGCAGTGGTAGGTGTTGCCCAAGGGTCATGCTATGTAACTCTGCCAATCGTCCACTGGATCCCATTTCTTTCAGAATAAAATTCAAAACCCACAACATAACCTATAAAGTCCCTGATGACCTCACTGCCTCCGGGATCTTGCTTCTGTACACAAATACAGACATTTTATTCTGCAAATGATTCATTTCTTCTTCATCCAGATCTTCTTCTCCAGGGACCATGAAATTGTTAAGAGTTGTCAAATTCTCAAGAAATAATCATGTAAGACAAAGGGGAGAGAGTCACTGAAAGTAAGAAAGAGTTATGGAGGACAGAAGGAAGGTTACGCATTATTCAGAGCTGAAGGAAGGATCATGGAGAGAAGGATTAGTTACTCATAGGATGGGGAAGAATCAGTATGAGGAGGAAGAGTCACTAAGACAATGACCACTGAGAGGGGGAAGAGTCACCACTGTAAACAAGTATTTGCAGGAAAAGGAACTGCCTCTGAGGGCTCTGTTAATAATGGACAATGCTCCGGCAAACCCTTCAGGCCTGGAGGACAACTTGCTGGAGGACGTTAATTCTATAACTGTGAAGTTCTTGCTCCCTAACACAACTGATCCAGCCCATGGACCTGCAGGTCATCTCAAACTTTACGATATTGTATACCAAGGCTCTCTTCCGGAGATGCTTTGAGGTGACCTCGTCTACG
>CM050164.1:5828503-5861003 GCA_027410445.1 Discoglossus pictus | reverse complement strand
TTTCAATTTACATTGATCCCTATGAGAAATGCTTCTCTATTACTCTGTGATTTGGTACTCATCCTGCCATTCAGAACGGATTAAGGTTGAGTACCAAGGTATCACTGTACCTAAAAATAAGAGACATGACCAGTTTTGAGATCTTGTTCTAATGTTACTTTGTTAGCCATTATAGCAATATATTATTTGATCAAATGTATATATTCATTAGGTCCGGGTATTTATTACAACACAGACGGTTATTAAAGTAAATGACGCCCTTTAGTGGATTAACATAGGATTTTGAGAAATATTTCCTGTGTTTGTCAAACTGTAGCAAAATAAAAAATGTCGTGGGATAGACATTAGGTCAACGCCGTTGTGTTAGGTCAATGGGCAGCCAAGAGGTTAGAAATAACATACAATTAAAATAAATGCCCTTGATATTTGGGATGAGGATCACATTGTACGCCTAAAATGTTATACTTTATATTTCAGAGCTATGGTCATGTTTATGTATTGGTGATTAGGAATATTATTTATATATAACTAGTGAATTGCCCGTCACAAAATGACGGCAATGAAATTGTAAGTGAGCTAATGGTGTTTGGTGTATAATAATCAAATAAATAATAGATTAATAAATTAATATAGTTACCTATTTTGAAGTAATATATCCAGGAAGCATTGTGTTGAAGAGCTGCAATCTGTTTTGATGTTGCTGCAGCATTAGTGGGGTGGAGCTGCTGTGTAAGCGTGATGAACGCGTGCAGTGTAATAGTGTGCGTGCCTGAGACGAAACCGTTAGCGTAGCTGTGTACTTCCGGATTGTATAAGTTATTGTTATAAAATGGCGGCTAATGTTTGGTGTGCGTCTTAGCGGAATATCTGTAGCTGTTTTGTGGTGTTTTGCGAGTTTCTTGTGGTGTTTTGCGTGTTTAGAGTCCTGTAGCCTCGTTTTCGTTTTGTTGGCTGGCCATTTTTTCTCTTGCTTAGAGAATTTTTTAGTGTCTTAACTCTTTTATTTTTAGTTAAATTGAGGTGTAACTTCATTTTTTGAGGTCCTGGATGCCCCCTCTTGCTGCAGGTAAGCTTTTTATGTATTTGTTGTGTGTATTTATTGTGTTTTTCATTTTTTCATGTCCGCAGGTTGTGGCCGTTTTTTGGTCGTAACGTGTCTTGTACTTTTTTGCGAGGGCTGCAGTTGCTGGCAGCGCTCCTTGCCAGTAACTGAGGCCCTCGCTTCGCGAGCCCGCAAGCGTTAGCGACAACTCACAACTATATATGTGATACTGTACAGATTACCAATAATTGCCAACAATAAGTTGTAGCCCCACTCTGCTCTATTAGATACATGATCCCACAGTGTAAGTGGGTATAACCACATACAGGTCACTCTGTCTCTCACCTATCTTCTCCTCCGTCACCATGACCAGTTCCCAGGCCACTGTGCTGTGTGTGGGGACACAGTGTGATCATCACTGGGAGGCGTGGAGAGCAGCTACGGGGGGCAGCAGAGAGAGGGACAGGGGAGGGATAGAGGCAGATAGGAGAGGGGCAGAGGGAGACTGGGGAGGGGGCAGAGGGAGACTGGGGAAGAGGGAAACAGGGAGGGACAGAGAGGGAGACTGAGGGCCGCAGTTGCTGGCTGCGGGGCACATTAAGAGGTGAGGGGGTGACACCTGGCTCCTGCGGGTCCCAGGGGGCTCCAGGCTGCTCTTTTTCCCACCAGACCTCCTCCAGGAAGCTGCTCTCCTCCTGCTGGAGGGCCTGGCGGCTCACGGGAGGGCAGCTCTGGGTCCTCCTCCCTCACATCCCGATCCTCACAGCCCATGGCAGCACCGGTCACTGTGCTGTGTGTGGGGACACAGTGGGATCATCACTGGAAGGCTGGGATAGCTGCCACGGGGGGCAGCAAAGAGAGGGACAGGGGAGGGACAGAGGTAGACAGGGGAGGGGCAGAGGGAGACTGGGGAGGGGACAGAGAGGGAGCCTGAATGCCGCAGTTGCTGGCTGCGGGGCACACTCAGAGGTGAGGGGGGTGACACCAGGCTCCTGCGGGTCCCCGGGGGCAGAGAGGGAGACTGAGGGCCGCAGTTGCTGGCTGCGGGGCACATTAAGAGGTGAGGGGGGTGACACCTGGCTCCTGCGGGTCCCAGGGGGCTCCAGGCTGGTCTTTGTCCCACCAGACCTCCTCCGGGAAGCTGCTCTCCTCCTGCTGGAGGGCCTGTCCCGGTGGCTCACGGGAGGCCAGCTCCGGGTCCTCCTCACTCACATCCCGATCCTCAGCCCATGGCGGCAGCGGTCACTGTGCTGTGTGTGGGGACACAGTGTGATCATCAGGTGTGAGAGAGACACAGCATGGGGACAGAGAGAGAAAGACAGGAGGGACCCCAGCTGCAATGAGCGGCCCGCACATCAACTGAGGCCCTCGCCAGCAGCCCTCGCTACGCGAGGGCCGCGGCTCGCGCTTCATGCCAGCAACCGAGGCCCTCGCTTTGCGAGGGCCTCAGTTGCTGGCATGGAGCACCTTCCCAGCAATTGAGGCCCTTGCCCGCAGCCCTCGCTTCGCGAGGGCCGCGGGCTCGCTATGCGAGCCCGCAAGCGTGAGCAACGGCCCGTATGCTCACAACTATATATGTGATGGTTCCTTAAAAAAGAGAGATAAATAAGAAATCCACGGGGTAAAATGGGAACATTGGAAAGTGTAGCCAAGTATCGTTATCGGCCGTCACACAAAATCCTTCTGTGGATCATGACATCTGTAACTACAATAACAGTGACCACTGAGCCAAGATCTCCTCTGTAATGTACATTGTGAGGGTCCTGAGAGGGTTCTGAGTGGGTCATGAGTGGGTTCTGAAAGGGCCCTGAGAGGGTCCTGAGAGGGTCATGAGAGGGTCCTGAGAGGGTCATGAGAGGGCCCTGAGAGGGTCCTGAGAGGGTCCTGAGAGGGCTATGAGAGGGTCCAGAGAGGGTCCAGAGAGGGTCATGAGAAGGCCCTGAGAGGGTTCTGAAAGGGCCCTGAGAGGGTCCTGAGAGGGTCATGAGAGGGTTCTGAAAGGGCCCTGAAAGGGTCCTGAGAGGGACATGAGAGGGTCCTGAGAGGGTCATGAGAGGGCCCTGAGAGGGTCCTGAGAGGGTCCTGAGAGGGTCATGAGAGGGTCCTGAGAGGGTCATGAGAGGGCCATGAGAGGGTCCAGAGAGGGTCATGAGAGGGTCCTGAGAGGGCCCTGAGAGGGTCATGAGAGGGCCCTGAGAGAGTCCTGAGAGGGTCTTGAGAGGGTCATGAGAGGGTCCTGAGAGGTTTCTGAGAGGTTCCTGAGAGAGTCCCGAAAGGGTCCTGAGAGGGCCCTGAGAGGGTCTTGAGAGGGTCCTGAGAGGGCCCTGAGAGGGTCCTGAGAGGGTTCTGAGAGTGCCCTGAGAGGGTCCTGAGAGGGTTAATCTATTTGAATTTCTCTGTTTGATTTCCAAAGCTGCCAAACATATAATTTGTACGCAGGAATGTTAATAAGTTTCTAATGTGAAAGAGAAATGAGAAGTAGTAGAGGCCAACTTGGTGGTTTGATTTAAAAAAAAAAAAAAAAAAGAGAGAACGAAATCGAGAAGAGCCAAGAACAGGAGGGGAGAGAGGACGAAAAAGAGGATGGAGGGAAGGAAAGGAATAGTGATGTCGCGAACATAAAATTTTCGGTTCGCGAACCGCGAACGCGAACCGCCGCAAATGTTCGCGAACCGGCGAACCCGGCGAACCGCCATAGACTTCAATGGGCAGGCGAATTTTAAAACCCACAGGGACTTTTTCTGGCCACAATAGTGATGGGAAAGTTGTTTCAACGGGACTAACACCTGGACTGTGGCATGCCGGAGGGGGATCCATGGCAAAACTCCCACGGAAAATTACATAGTTGATGCAGAGTCTGGTTTTAAGCCATAAAGGGCATAAATTACCTAACATTCCTAAATTGTTTGAAATAACGTGCTTTAAAACATCAGGTATGATGTTGTATCGATCAGGTAGTGTAAGGGTTACACCCGCTTCACAGTGACAGACCAAACTCCCCGTTTAACGCACCGCAAACAACCACAAACAGTCCATTTGCACAACCGCAAACTCCCCATTTGCACAAGGTTGGATACCAAGCTAGCCATGTCCCGTTCCTTGTCCTCACTGATGTCATTGAAGGTCTCTTCCTCCACCCTGCCACCAAGGGTCCCTGAAAGGTGACAACAAGCCCCCTGGGACGCCTGCTGTGTTTGGTCTTCCACCTCCTCAAAGCCACCTTCCTCCTCTGACTCCTCTTCTTCAGACTCCTCTCACTGCATTATTATAAGGTGTGTTAAGTAGTACTACTCTTATCAGTTTAATACCTGTTACGTCACCTATCAGGGGGCGTGTATAAGGCCTGGATTTTTAGAACCAGGAGATGGAAAAAGATGCTTTGTTGGTCGTATCACTTCAATTTTGGGGCACTTTGTGACATTAGCTTCTTACGCTCAAACATGTCCTTTACAGGCACCTGACTATGGGCAAATGAGCAGGAACTGCTCAAGGCGAGAGATGCAGTGGCGGATGGTTGAGAGGGGGCAAGGAGGACAGCAGTGGTTGATGTGGCTGATGATGTTGGCCAAGGAGGAGGATGGGCGGCTTTGAGTTTGTGTGCTGCTTGTACTCATGTGTTGGTCTGGAGTCACCCAAACATTAGGTCTCAACCTGTAGAGGATAAGGGAACCAGGCTACTCTAGACCTCATTCATCATTACCGGTTTTGACAGATTGGTACTATGCGTGCAAGCTACTGTGACAACAGATATGAGTGGCACTGTGCACTTGCAGAAGTTGGCAGAGTAGACGCTGTAGGTCTGACACACACGCTTGCAGACAACTAACTGCTATGCAATCTATTACAGTAGAATTTTTGTTTTTGTTTTAAATGTACACTACTGTTACACCAGATATGAGTGGTGTGTTAAGTAGTACTACTCCTATCAGTTTAATCCCTGTTATGTGCCTTTTTTGGGGGTTTGGTTGTTGAAGCCACAGTGCAGCACCAGAGGCCAGAAAAATTAGGCATGTACACATGCCTGAAAAATTAGGTATTGTTGATCTTGCAGCGAGCAGAGAAGAAG
Organism: Discoglossus pictus; assembly: GCA_027410445.1. NCBI lineage: Eukaryota > Metazoa > Chordata > Amphibia > Anura > Alytidae > Discoglossus > Discoglossus pictus. The sequence continues at coordinate 5,855,895 of CM050164.1, read as the reverse complement.
GTAGGCCTGATTCAACGCCCCATCCCTGCATATCCACACTCAGAGATTGAGGGGGGGACCTGAGAAGGCCACGGGCCGGAGATATAAAGGGGGGCCATCCCAAATAAGCACACAAGCGGGGACAAAGGTAGTGAAGGGGACATAGATGCCCACGGTCGCCATCTTGGCAGGAAAAGGGCCCAGCAATTAAGCCAAACTGACCCAGCACAGGCAGCTACTTGAGTCAAACGCTGTACAATTATGCAGCAGCAGGGATACAGCAAGAAGTCCACAAAATACCTGTATCTCAATTGGACAGCTTGAACCTAGACATATCCCAAGAGGAAGTTAAATCTACAATCCAAGATCTTAAATTTGGCAAGTTCCCAGGGCCAGACGGTTTTACTCATCTGTACTATAAGAAATTTGAGCCCTTGCTTACCCCCGCACCTAACATCTTTGTTTAACGCTATACTAAATGGAGAACCTATGCCCCCTTAATTGAATCAGGCCGACCTCATAGTCTTTCCAAAAGAGGGTAGGGACCCGAATCTCAAACTGTATTACAAGGAAAGACTATGAGCCAGCTGCCTTGTAATACAGTTTGAGATTCAGGTCCCTACCCTCTTTTGGAAAGACTATGAGGTCGGCCTGATTCAATTAATGGGGCATAGGTTCTCCTCTGGCGCATTCTCCAAAACACATCAGCCACTCTGGGTATTTATGGAAAATGTAAGCATGTCACCTTATACATGGGATACAGTAATATGGATTCCAGGCCTGTATACTTTTTTGAGAAACTTGAAAAACCTGCTGATTAAGATGAACGGAGATGAATGGACGGAGATGAACTGGACACAAAAACTGGACACTCGGGTATCAGATCTTACCCCTATCGTACCCAATCACCACTTTAAGATACATCTTCCGGAAAGTTCTCTCAGTTGGTGGAAGTCTCAGAACCTACTAAGGGTTGGTCCATGGTGGCATGACGACAAAATAATGACCTTTGAGTGGGTGAGAGATAGATACAATTTACCCCTGGCTGAACACTATAATTTTTGCAGGATACATCATTTTATATATACGATAAGTGGTAGGGGAACCCCCCAAAGAAACACCTGGCTACTCAAAAAATGTAGGGATTCCCCCTTTCAGCCTGGTATTATTAGCCTCATGTATGAACTATTTAATGAAAACTCATGGGCAAACAAACCAGACTATACCAAAGCCTGGGAGAGGGATTTGGGCACCGAGTTGGCAGGCAGCACATGGGATAAAAGTTGGCGATGCTTAAGTAGGGGATCTTTAAATTATAGTCTGCTTGAGACTTCAATAAAGGTCCTACACAGGACATATATTACTCCTTTTAAGCTAAATAAATGGGATCCAAAATGGAGCAGCTCATGTTTTAGGAACAGTGGTAATGAGGCTACATTTATTCATGTCTGGTGGGAGTGTTCGGCAGTCATAAGACTATGGGAAGAAACATGCTTACTAGCTTCTAAAATGTTTAAGATTGACCTAATAAAATATTTTTTGAAAGAAGAAATACACATAGCTAGTAGTTGGAAAACCCCAAATTAAAACTTTCAGGAATTAATAAAAAAAATCAACTATTTACTGCTCAACGAGAGATTTAACCATGTAGTCTTTGATAGAATCACCCAGTTCCAGACAATTTGGGATCCCTGGATAACATACCCATTTAGTGCCCCCCTAATATAATAAAACATTTGTTAATGGTTGAAGTGACTCGGGGGGAAGGACCGGAGTGGGGGAGCCCTTGAGGAGACCCTTCAGAAGCAACCGGCGGCAAAATCATCCGAGGAAAGGAGAGGTCGCCTACTGAAGCCTGCCCTAGGGTAACCCAAGGGCGATTGAGCAGGTTAGATATTGTAAATAATAAGCTACTGCTGGAGTGATGATGGATAATAGGACTTTACTATTGTCTGTTTTACCATGTCTTAGGTTTCTCTTAAAAATTGCAATCACAGTAAAAAAAAAGAAAATGTATTAACCAAAAAAGTAAAAAAAAGAAGGCCTAGCCACCTAATTTTAACAAAATGTCTTCATTGTAAATATGTATTTTTGCACAACTGTTGTGTTATGCAAGACTGTTCAATATGCTTTCTTTTCCATTACATGCCGTACGCCTTCTGACATAAAACTTGAAATTCAACAATTAGGCATTATTGCAGCCGCTGCTGTTGCAGCGGCCAGAAAAATTGACCTTTGTTCCCCAGGCAGAAAGTGCCATAAAACATTGCCTCTTCTTGAACCCTAGTTGATGGCGGATAATTCACGCAAGTCATCCGGCATTCACAGATAACATACAGCAGCGTGTGGACCATTTATAGCCGAAGGCAGCTCATCTCATCAGGCCTTTTTCAGTCAAATGTATTGCCCAGTGTCAGTCCCTTCGGGATCCATCCCTCATTCATCTTTATAAAGGTGAGGCAATCTAGACTTTTTTGCCCTAGGCGACTTCTCTTCTCGGTGACAAAACCTCCTGCTGCACTGAAGGTCCTTTCTGACAGGACACTTGAAGCGGGGCAGGCCAGAAGTTCAATTGCAAATTGGGATAGCTCCGGCCACAGGTCTAGCCTGCATACCCAGTAGTCAAGGGGTTCATCGCTCCTCAGAGTGTCGATATCTGCAGTTAAGGCGAGGTAGTCTGCTACCTGTCGGTCAAGTCGTTCTCTGAGGGTGGATCCAGAAGGGCTGATGCGATGCGTAGGACTGAAAAAGGTCCGCATGTCCTCCATCAACAACACGTCTTTTAAACGTCCTGTCCTTGCCGGCGTGGTCGTGGGAGGAGGATTACTTTCACCTCTTCCCCTGTTATATTGCCGTTGTGCTGTGACATCACCCTTATATGCTGTGTAAAGCATACTTGTTAATTTGTTTTGGACCTGCTGCATCCTTTCTGACTTGCGGTAATTTGGTAACATTTCAGGCACTTTCTGCTTATACCGGGGGTCTAGTAGCGTGCACACCCAGTACAGGTCGTTCCCCTTCAGCCTTTTTATACGAGGGTCCTGCGACAGGCACGACAGCATGAAAGACCCCATTTGCACAAGGTTGGATGCCGAGCTACCCATGTCCCGTTCCTCGTCCTCAGTGATCTCGCTGAAGATATGTTCTTCCCCCCAGCCACGTACAACACCACGGGTACCAGATAGGTGACAACGAGCACCCTGGGATGCCTGTTGTGATTGGTCTTCCTCCTCCCCCTCAAAGCCACATTCCTCCTCTGACTCCTCTTCCTCACAATCCTCTTCCAGCGTTGCCGCAGGTCCAGCAAGCGATGCTGATAAGGCTGTTTCTGGTGGTGATGGTGACCACAACTATTCCTCTTCCTCGTCACGCTCATCTACGGCCTGATCCAGCACTCTTCGCAGGGCACGCTCCAGGAATAAAACAAATGGTATGATGTCGCTGATGGTGCCTTCGGTGCGACTGACAAGGTTTGTCACTTCCTCAAAAGGACGCATGAGCCTACAGGCATTGCGCATGAGCGTCCAGTAACGTGGCAAAAAAATCCCCAGCTCCGCAGAGGCCATACAAATACTCGTTAATGGCTTTTTCTTGTTGGAGCAGGCGGTCGAACATTAGGAGTGTTGAATTCCAACGTGTGGGGCTGTCACAAATCAAGCGCCTCATTGGCATGTTGTTTCGCCGCTGGATATCTGAAAGTGCGCCATGGCCGTGTAGGAACGCCTGAAATGGCCACACACCTTTCTGGCCTGCTTCAGGACGTCCTGTAAGCCTGGATACTTATGGACAAAGCGTTGTACGATCAGATTACACACATGTGCCATGCACGGCACATGCGTCAACTTGCCCAAATTCAATGCCGCCAACAAATTTCTTCCGTTGTCACAAACCACTTTGCCAATCTCTAGTTGGTGCGGAGTCAGCCATTGATCCACCTGTACGTTCGGGGCGGACAGGAGTGCTGGCCCGGTGTGACTCTCTGCTTTGAGCAAGTCAACCCCAAGACGGCATGACACTGCCGTATCCGGGATGTGGAATAGTATCTGGGGAGCTGGGGGGGTGCCGTTGATGTGGAGCAAGACGCAGCAGCAGAAGAGGACTCAGCTGAGGAGGTTATGGAAGAGGATGGAGTAGGAGGAGTAGAGGAGGTGGCAGCAGGCCTGCCTGCAAGTCGTGGCGGTGTCACCAACTCCTCTGCAGAGCCACGCATTCCATGCTTGGCAGGCATCAGCAGGTTTGCCCAACGCGCAGTGTAGGTGATATACCTGCCCTGACCATGCTTTGCAGACCAGGTATCAGTGGTCAGATGGACCCTTGCCCCAACACTGTGTGCCAGAGATGCCATTACTTCCTTTTGCACAATTGAGTACAGGTTGGGGATTGCCTTTTGGGCAAAGAAATTTCGGCCGGGTACCTTCCACTGCGGTATCCCAATCGCTAAAAACTTTTTGAACACCTCAGACACCACCAACTTGTATAGTAAAAACTGGCAGGCCAAGAGTTCAGACAAGCCAGCTGTCAGACGCCGGGCAAGGGGGTGACTTTGTGGCATTGGCTTCTTACGCTCAAACATGCCCTTGACAGACACCTGACTGTGGGGAGATGAGCAGGAACAGCAAGAGGCGAGAGACGGAGTGGTGGATAGTTGAGAGGGGGCAAGGAGGACAGCAGTGGTTGATGTGGATGAAGATGCTGGACCAGGAGGAGGATGGCGGCTTTGAGTTTGTGTGCTGCTTGTACTCATGTGTTGATCCCATTGGCGTTTGTGATGAGACATCATGTGCCTTCGCAAAGCAGTTGTACCTAGGTGGGTGTTGGACTTCCCATGACTCAGTTTCTTTTGGCACAGGTTGCAAATGGCATCACTGTTGTCAGAGGCAGACACACAAAAAAAATGCCACACTGCTGATCTCGGCGGTGACGGCGTTCTGGTGGTGGCAACAGCATGCGTTGATTGGCGTGCTGTCTGGCTGACCCCTGGTGCTGATGCATGCTGTCTGACTGTGCCACTAGCTCGTCGCGATGACCTCCCTCTACTTCCAACTCGTCTCCTCCTCCTCTCTGTCTCCCCATCTGAACTTTCCCCCTGTTCTTCTTCTCTTCTAGTGGGCACCCACGTGACATCCACGGACGCATCGTCATCATCATCATGTATATGACAACTGAACAAAGGAAGCAGCAGCGGGTACATCATCATCATCATCATCACATCGTACGTACATGTGTGTAATGCTGCCTGACTGAGACATATCCCTGTTATCTACATTCTCTGGCAATAATGGTTGCGCATCACTCATTTCTTCAAACTGATGTGTAAATAACTCTTCTGACTGATCAATTGAATTGGCTGTGGTACTAGTGTTGGTGGTGGCGGCAGGCGGGTGAGTGGTAACTTGAGAGGTGCCCGAAGCTAAGCTGGAGGAGGATGGTGCGTCAATGTTCCAAGCAGAAGCTGTAGAAGATTGGGTGTCCTGTGTTAGCCAGTCAACTACGTCCTCTGAACTTTTCAAGTTCAGGGTAACTGGCCTCTAAACACTGGGCATTATTGTAGGGCCAAAGGGAATCACAGCACCACGACCACGACGGCCTCTGCGGGGTGTCCTGCCTCTGCCTGTCATTTTTTTTTAAATGTGGACTGTTGGTAACCCAAATAGATTGGATTGGTTGAACTTGGCACAGTACTTGTAAGCAAGACACACACTATGGGTAGCGGTCAAGCAAATGAACTTTGATTGACGGTCAGACAAATGCACTTAGATTTAAGAAAATAAAAGTTTGGGTTTTTTAAATGTGGACTGTTGGTACCCCAAATAGATTGGATTGGTTGAACTTGGCACAGTACTTGTAAGCAAGACACACACTATGGGTAGCGGTCAAGCAAATAAACTTTGATTGACGGTCAGGCAAATGCACTTAGATTTAAGAAAATAAAAGTTTGGTTTTTTTAAATGTGGACTGTTGGTACCCCAACTAGATTGGATTGGTTGAACTTGGCACAGTACTTGTAAGCAAGACACACACTATGGGTAGCGGTCAAGCAAATAAACTTTGATTGACGGTCAGACAAATGCACTTAGATTTAAGAAAATAAAAGTTTGGGTTTTTTAAATGTGGACTGTTGGTACCCCAACTAGATTGGATTGGTTGAACTTGGCACAGTACTTGTAAGCAAGACACACACTATGGGTAGCGGTCAAGCAAATGAACTTTGATTGACGGTCAGGCAAATGCACTTAGATTTAAAAAAATAATAGTTTGGGTTTTTTAAAAGTAGACAACTAGGGCCTCATTCTATTATCGGCCGTAAATCGTCCGTAAGGCTGCGATTCCTTGCGGGGGTTCTGTTACCTCGCAATTCTATTATACGGCCCCGCAAGGATCTCCTCTTATGTCCGGCCGCATATCTTGGAACCGGCCGTAAGCTCCAAAATCTTTAAAGTCAAATATAAATTGAAGACTGCACTGTAAATCTTTGTAAATGCTAGGGATCATATTGGGGGACATGAGGATTAATAGCAACCCCCTCTCAAGCTTGCACATCAGCCCAAATCCGAGTTTACATTAACTGTTTATTTTCCGGCCGCAGCCTGGCCAGGTCTGAGGTGCTCCAAGCACTCTGGACTTTTTCCATGGATATTTGACATATTTTATAAAAATGTGTTTTTACGGATTTGAGTATAGGGGAATGTTGTGCTATTTTTGCTAACACCTACAATCTCTTTATAGTCTCCTCAAAGTGCAGGATGGCTTTATTTGGGCTATTTTATGTGCTTAATTGGTGCTAGCGGGACCCGTTTGCTGCAAGTAAGCTGCGGCTCGCTTTTAGCCTTGCAGAGAGGGTTCCCGGAGCAATTGAATTGCAAATAGGATTTTCTTGCGGTTGATTCTCTTGCGGACGTTTTAGATCAAAGGCTTTTCTCCGGTGCGAGCGGCCGCAAGGCGTCAGCCGCAAGCCTGCCGGAATCCCCGTCCGGAGGGGAAAAGAATAGCCGGATAACTTGCGGCCGGTCCTTGCAGCCCCGCATCTCCTACGGCCGCTAATAGAATGAGGGCCCTAGTAAACAATATTATATTGTATGCGTTGTGCTCACACAGTATAAGCTGTGAGCCTGACACACACACTTGCAAGCAGGGGCTAGCAGGGAGACAGGCAAATGAAATTAGATTACACAGAAAAAAAACAAAGAAAAAAAAATAATGTTATAGCCCTAAAAAGGGCTTTTTGGGGTGCTGTGTTTACAGCAGAGATCTGATGAGTCCTTCAGCACTGCACTGGACACTGAATAAACTTGCCAAGCTATTGATTTCCCTATTCAATCAGCATCACCTACACTCTCCCTCCTCTCTGTAAGACTGCAAGTTAGTTATGATTCCAAAATGGCTGCTGTCCATGAGGTCGATGGCTCTGTAATGGAGTGTATGCTGCTGATTGGCTGGAATGTGTCTGCTGACTGTGACATGCAGGGTCAAAGTTTGCTCAATGATAAAGTATTGGGGGCGGGTCGAACATCGCATATGTTCGCTGTTCGCCACGAACACGAACATGCTATGTTCGCCGGGAACAATCCGCCGGCGAACTATTTGCGACGTCTCTAGAAAGGAACAGAAGAGCATAAGAGAGACAACTGGGGCAAGAGAAAGATACCAGAGGACTCCATCTACTGCCCACCAGAAGGCGAATCCTCGCAGCACCCAGGTGGCAGTAATGGAAGCCAAAGTGAGCATGAGATACAGGATAATAAGGACCTAGACCTGAGCAAGACGAGGATCAGTTGGGTGCTGATGGATATTTGGTACAAGGATGATCAGCGCACAGCGCGTTTAACCATTAATTAATTATTAATAGACGAGGTTTGGGAGTAATGGCGAGTAGTAACAGATAAGTGTCTGAGTATTGATGAGTCGTCACAGAATAGATTTTTGGGGTATCAATAATTAATGCTAAATGAGTTTGGCTCTATTGATAAATGGTGATACAGGAGCTTTCGGATATTACCAATCATTAAAGGGACATGATGGGTAAATATTACAAGTGATGTTAATGGGAGTGACCAAACAGTGACACAAAAAAAGGTAAATTATATGAATTTTATAAAAAAAAAAATAATTTATTAACTAAGGCAAACACATAACATGCATAATGATCGACACCTGGATTATGCTCACGATAGCGATGGCGGACACGGCCCATACCGTTATAACCTTGAATTCAGCACAAAATAGAAATGTAGCCAATCAATATACTTATTTACTCTTAAGACATTACACCTATGTCTCAATCATGTACAGCGCAGATTTTTAAACAAATATACAAAACGAAAGGATCCTGACCGCGTCCCCAGCGACTGCTAATACGGCGACAATCCGAAGTATTGAGATATAATAAGATGACAACAAACGCAATGGAAGACCAATGGTCCTTAAGGGTTATTAATCCTATAGATGGAAAAATAACATTGATGGAAACCTCTATATTAAGTAGGGGTCTCACTTCTGGCCCATCTACGTGTTTGTCAGGGTTGAACATAAGAAAAGTGACACAATTACTGAAATTCCCCCCAAAGATCGAGACATTGCGATTATTTTGGAATCGCTCTTGGCTTTTTTTGAATCTAGTATACACAATATCACAAAAAAAGAGCTCATGTGGACGGATACAATCTGTACAAACAAGGCGTACAAGGGCTCAATAATGCTCAAAAATGGGGTAAAGTACTTAACATGAACGACAATTATGGCACAAGCCGATGTATGTAAATGACGAGCAGGGAAAACATGGAGATACCAAATGGTAGAATGAACTTTTTGGGAATCCAGCCTTAGACTTTATAATAAAATACAACATTATGATGACTGAAGCTTTTGGTGTCGGTCTGTATCTTGACAGGCTACACAAATACGCATATTAATACCGTCCTATGTGCGTGACATGTTGCGCAGTTTGAATACGCTGAGTACCATGCATGTGATGATCATATCTGGTCACATGTGATGTGGAGTCCCTACACATGACCATATCACATGACAAAGGCTGCGCTGCGTTACAGTACATGCTCAACACAACAATGTAAGAACGCACTGGCACATGTGATTGCCTATTTGTGTCACTGATTGGTCGCTCCCATTAACATCACTTTCTACAACCAATCATAGTCGTTTGGAGCTGTGATGTCATCTGGTGGCCGCTATAAATATGCTCCGAAAAAGGTATATCTAAGTCTCAATGTGTCCAAACTAACACTCGCTCCTTATATCACACACACACATTACACAGAGTCATTCTATACACACACACACACATTACCCAGAGTCACTCTATACACACACACACATTACACGGAGTCACTCTATACACACACACACATTACACAGAGTCATTCTATACACACACACATTACACAGAGTCATTCTATACACACACACATATTACACAGAGTCATTCTATACACACACACACACATTACCCAGAGTCATTCTATACACACACACATTACACAGAGTCATTCTATACACACACACACACACACACATTACACAGAGTCACTCTATACACACACACTCACTACACAGAGTCATTATATACACACACACATTACACAGAGTCATTCTATACACACACACACACATTACACAGAGTCACTCTATACACACACACACACATTACACGGAGTCACTCTACACACATACACATTACACAGAGTCATTCTATACACACACACATTACACAGAGTCATCCTATACACACACACACATTACACAGAGTCATTCTATACACACACACACATTACACAGAGTCATTCTATACACACACACATTACACAGAGTCATCCTATACACACACACACATTACACAGAGTCACTCTATACACACACACACATTACACAGAGTCATTCTATACACACACACACACATTACACAGAGTCATTCTATACACACACACACACATTACACAGAGTCATTCTATACACACACACACACACACATTACCCAGAGTCATTCTATACACACACACATTACACAGAGTCATTCTATACACACACACACACACACATTACACAGAGTCACTCTATACACACACACTCACTACACAGAGTCATTATATACACACACATTACACAGAGTCATTCTATACACACACACACACATTACACGGAGTCACTCTACACACATACACATTACACAGAGTCATTCTATACACACACACATTACACAGAGTCATCCTATACACACACACACACTACACAGAGTCATTCTATACACACACACACATTACACAGAGTCATTCTATACACACACACACATTACACAGAGTCACTCTACACACACACACACATTACACAGAGTCACTCTACACACACACACACATTACACAGAGTCATTCTATACACACACACACACATTACACAGAGTCATCCTATACACACACACACACACACACACACTACACAGAGTCATTCTATACACACACACACACATTACACAGAGTCACTCTATACACACACACATTACACAGAGTCATTCTATACACACACACGTTACATAGAGTCATTATATACACACACACGTTACACAGAGTCATTATATACACACACATTACACAGAGTCACTCTATACACACACACACATTACACAGAGTCATTCTATACACACACACACATTACACAGAGTCACTCTATACACACACACATTACACAGAGTCATTCTATACACACACACACATTACACAGAGTCATTCTATACACACACATACATTACACGGAGTCATTCTATACACACACACACATTACACAGAGTCATTCTATACACACACACACATTACACAGAGTCATTCTATACACACACATACATTACACGGAGTCATTCTATACACACATACACATTATACAGAGTCATTCTATACACACACATTACACAGAGTCATTCTATACACACACACACATTACACAGAGTCATTCTACACACACACACATTACACAGATTAATTCTATACACACACACACATTACACACATACATTACACATACGTTACATAGAGTCATTCTATACACAAACACACATTACACAGAGTCATTCTACACACACACATATTACACAGAGTCATTCTATACACACACATTACACAGAGTCATTCTATACACACACACATTACACAGAGTCACTCTATAAACACACACATATTACACAGAGTCATTCTATACACACACATTACACAGAGTAATTCTATACACACACACACATTACACACATACATTACACATACGTTACATAGAGTCATTCTATACACAAACACACATTACACAGAGTCATTCTATACACACACACATTACACAGAGTCATTCTCTATACACACACACATTACACACATACATTACACATACGTTACACAGAGTCATTCTATACACACACACACATTACACGGAGTCATTCTATACACACACATACATTACACGGAGTCATTCTATACACACACACACATTACACAGAGTCATTCTATACACACACACACACACACATTACACAGAGTCATTCTATACACACACACACTACACAGGGTCATTCTATACACACACACAAATTACACACATACATTACACATACATTACACAGAGTCATTCTATACACACACACACTACACAGAGTAATTCTATACACACACACACATTACACACATACATTACACATACGTTACATAGAGTCATTCTATACACAAACACACATTACACAGAGTCATTCTACACACACACATATTACACAGAGTCATTCTACACACACACATATTACACAGAGTCATTCTATATACACACACACACATTACACAGAGTCATTCTATACACACACACATTACACAGAGTCATTCTATACACAAACACACATTACACAGAGTCATTCTACACACACACATATTACACAGAGTCATTCTATACACACACATTACACAGAGTCATTCTATACACACACACACATTACACAGAGTCATTCTATACACACACACACATTACACGGAGTCATTCTATACACACACACACATTACACAGAGTCATTCTATACACACACACACGTTACACAGAGTCATTCTATACAAACACACACACATTACACGGAGTCATTGTATACACACACACTACACAGAGTCATTCTATACACACACACACACACACATTACACGGAGTCATTCTATACACACACACTACACAGAGTCATTCTATACACACACACACACACACACATTACACATAGTCATTCTATACACACACACACACACACACATTACACAGAGTCAATCTATACACACACACACACATTACACAGAGTCATTCTATACACACACACACACATTACACATAGTCATTCTATACACACACACATTACACAGAGTCATTCTATACACACACACACATTACACAGAGTCATTCTATACACACACACATTACACAGAGTCATTCTATACACACACACACATTACACGGAGTCATTCTATACACACACACACATTACACAGAGTCATTCTATACACACACACACATTACACAGAGTCATTCTATACACACACACACACACATTACACGGAGTCATTGTATACACACACACATTACACAGAGTCATTCTATACACACACACATTACACAGAGTCATTCTATACACACACACACACACACATTACACAGAGTCACTCTATACACACACACTCACTACACAGAGTCATTATATACACACACATTACACAGAGTCATTCTATACACACACACACACATTACACGGAGTCACTCTACACACATACACATTACACAGAGTCATTCTATACACACACACATTACACAGAGTCATCCTATACACACACACACACTACACAGAGTCATTCTATACACACACACACATTACACAGAGTCATTCTATACACACACACACATTACACAGAGTCACTCTACACACACACACACATTACACAGAGTCACTCTACACACACACACACATTACACAGAGTCATTCTATACACACACACACACATTACACAGAGTCATCCTATACACACACACACACACACACACACTACACAGAGTCATTCTATACACACACACACACATTACACAGAGTCACTCTATACACACACACATTACACAGAGTCATTCTATACACACACACGTTACATAGAGTCATTATATACACACACACGTTACACAGAGTCATTATATACACACACATTACACAGAGTCACTCTATACACACACACACATTACACAGAGTCATTCTATACACACACACACATTACACAGAGTCACTCTATACACACACACATTACACAGAGTCATTCTATACACACACACACATTACACAGAGTCATTCTATACACACACATACATTACACGGAGTCATTCTATACACACACACACATTACACAGAGTCATTCTATACACACACACACATTACACAGAGTCATTCTATACACACACATACATTACACGGAGTCATTCTATACACACATACACATTATACAGAGTCATTCTATACACACACATTACACAGAGTCATTCTATACACACACACACATTACACAGAGTCATTCTACACACACACACATTACACAGATTAATTCTATACACACACACACATTACACACATACATTACACATACGTTACATAGAGTCATTCTATACACAAACACACATTACACAGAGTCATTCTACACACACACATATTACACAGAGTCATTCTATACACACACATTACACAGAGTCATTCTATACACACACACATTACACAGAGTCACTCTATAAACACACACATATTACACAGAGTCATTCTATACACACACATTACACAGAGTAATTCTATACACACACACACATTACACACATACATTACACATACGTTACATAGAGTCATTCTATACACAAACACACATTACACAGAGTCATTCTATACACACACACATTACACAGAGTCATTCTCTATACACACACACATTACACACATACATTACACATACGTTACACAGAGTCATTCTATACACACACACACATTACACGGAGTCATTCTATACACACACATACATTACACGGAGTCATTCTATACACACACACACATTACACAGAGTCATTCTATACACACACACACACACACATTACACAGAGTCATTCTATACACACACACACTACACAGGGTCATTCTATACACACACACAAATTACACACATACATTACACATACATTACACAGAGTCATTCTATACACACACACACTACACAGAGTAATTCTATACACACACACACATTACACACATACATTACACATACGTTACATAGAGTCATTCTATACACAAACACACATTACACAGAGTCATTCTACACACACACATATTACACAGAGTCATTCTACACACACACATATTACACAGAGTCATTCTATATACACACACACACATTACACAGAGTCATTCTATACACACACACATTACACAGAGTCATTCTATACACAAACACACATTACACAGAGTCATTCTACACACACACATATTACACAGAGTCATTCTATACACACACATTACACAGAGTCATTCTATACACAAACACACATTACACAGAGTCATTCTATACACACACACATTACACAGAGTCATTCTATACACACACACACATTACACGGAGTCATTCTATACACACACACACATTACACAGAGTCATTCTATACACACACACACGTTACACAGAGTCATTCTATACAAACACACACACATTACACGGAGTCATTGTATACACACACACTACACAGAGTCATTCTATACACACACACACACACACATTACACGGAGTCATTCTATACACACACACTACACAGAGTCATTCTATACACACACACACACACACACATTACACATAGTCATTCTATACACACACACACACACACACATTACACAGAGTCAATCTATACACACACACACACATTACACAGAGTCATTCTATACACACACACACACATTACACATAGTCATTCTATACACACACACATTACACAGAGTCATTCTATACACACACACACATTACACAGAGTCATTCTATACACACACACATTACACAGAGTCATTCTATACACACACACACATTACACGGAGTCATTCTATACACACACACACATTACACAGAGTCATTCTATACACACACACACATTACACAGAGTCATTCTATACACACACACACACATTACACGGAGTCATTGTATACACACACACATTACACAGAGTCATTCTATACACACACACATTACACAGAGTCATTCTATACACACACACTACACAGAGTCATTCTATACACACACACACACACACACACACAATACACAGAGTCAATCTATACACACACACACATTACACATAGTCATTCTATACACACACACACACATTACACAGAGTCATTCTATGCACACACACACATTACACGGAGTCATTCTATACACACACACACACTACACAGAGTCATTCTATGCACACACACACACATTACACATAGTCACTCTATACACACACACACATTACACAGAGTCATTCTATACACACACACACACATTACACAGAGTCATTCTATACACACACACACACATTACACAGAGTCATTCTATACACACACACATTACACAGAGTCATTCTACACACACACACATTACATAGAGTCATTCTATACACACACACACATTACACAGAGTCATTCTATACACACACACAAACATTACACAGAGTCATTCTATACACACACACATTACACAGAGTCATTCTACACACACACACATTACACAGAGTCATTCTCTATACACACACACACACACATTACACACATACATTACACATACATAACATAGTGTCATTCTATACACACACACACACATTACACAGAGTCATTCTATACACACACACACACATTACACAGAGTCATTCTACACACACACAAACACATTACACAGAGTCATTCTATACACACACACACATTACACAGAGTCATTCTATACACACACACATTACACAGAGTCATTCTATACACACACACACACACATTACACAGAGTCATTCTATACACACACACACATTACTCAGAGTCATTCTATAAACACACACACGTTACACAGAGTCATTCTATACACACACACATTACACAGAGTCATTCTATACACACACATACACAGAGTCATTCTATTCACACACACACATTACACAGAGTCATTCTATACACACACACACACACGTTACACAGAGTCATTCTATACACACACACACACATTACACAGAGTCATTCTATACACACACACATTACACATAGTCATTCTATACACACACACACACACATTAGACAGAGTCATTCTATAAACACACACACGTTACACAGAGTCATTCTATACACACACACATTACACAGAGTCATTCTATACACACACATTACACAGAGTCATTCTATACACACACACACACATTACACAGAGTCATTCTATACACACACACACATTACACAGAGTCATTCTATACACACACACACACATTACACAGAGTCATTCTATTTACACACACACATTACACAGAGTCATTCTATACACACACATTACACAGAGTCATTCTATACACACACACACTACACAGAGTCATTCTATACACACACACACACTTACACAGTGTCATTACTATACCACACACACACTCACACAATACACAGAGTCAGTTCTATACTACACACACATTACACAGAGTTCATTCTATAAACACACACACATTACACAGAGTCATTCTATACACACAACACACTTACACAGAGTCATTCTATACACCACACCATTACACATGAGTCATTCTATTCACACACACACACACATTACACTGAGTCATTCTATACACACACACACACACACACATTACACAGAGTCATTCTATACACACCACACACTCACACATTACACAGAGTCATTCATAACACACACCATTACACAGAGTCATTCTATAAACACACACACACAGTTACACAGAGTCATTCTCTTCCACACAAAACACATTACACAGGAAGACATTCTATACCACAACGTTACACAGAGTCATTCTATACACACACACACATTACACAGAGTCATTCTATACACACACATTACACAGAGTCATTCTATACACACACACACATACACAGAGTCATTCTATACACACACACACACACATTACACAGAGTCATTCTATACACACACATTACACAGAGTCATTCTATTCACACACACACATTACACAGAGTCATTCTATACACACACACACATTATACAGAGTCATTCTATACACACACACACATTACACAGAGTCATTCTATACACACACATTACACAGAGTCATTCTATACACAAACACACACATTATACAGAGTCATTCTATACACACACACACATTATACAGAGTCATTCTATACACACACACACATTACACAGAGTCATTCTATACACACACATTACACAGAGTCATTCTATACACAAACACACACATTACACACAGTCATTCTATACACACACATTATACAGAGTCATTCTATACACACACACACATTACACAGAGTCATTCTATACACACATTACACAGAGTCATTCTATACACACACATTACACAGTCATTCTATACACACACATTACACAGAGTCATTCTACACACACACACACATTATACAGAGTCATTCTATACACACACACATTACACAGAGTCATTCTATACACACACACATTACACAGAGTCATTCTATACACACACATTAACACAATCATTCTATACACACACATTACAATAGTCATTCTATAACACACACACATTACACAGAGTCATTCTATAACACACACATTACACAGAGTCATTCTATACACACACACACACACACATTACACAGAGTCATTCTATACACACACACACATTACACAGAGTCATTCTTTACACACACACACACACACATTTTACACAGTCATTCTATACACACACACATTACTCAGAGTCATTCTATACACACACATTACACAGAGTCATTCTTTACACACACACACATTACACAGAGTCATTCTATACACACACACACACATTACACAGAGTCATTCTATACACACACATTACACAGAGTCATTCTATACACACACACACACACATTACACAGAGTCATTCTATACACACACACATTACACAGAGTCATTCTATACACACACACACACACACACATTACACAGAGTCATTCTATACACACACATTACACAGAGTCATTCTATACACAAACACACACATTACACAGAGTCATTCTATACACACACATTACACAGAGTCATTCTATACACACACACATTACACAGAGTCACTCTATACACACACACACACACACACATTACACAGAGTCATTCTATACACACACACAAACACACACATTACACAGAGTCATTCTATACACACACACAAACACACACATTGCACAGAGTCATTCTATACACACACACACATTACACGGAGTTATTCTATACACACACACACACACACACATTACACAGAGTCATTCTTTACACACACACACATTACACAGAGTCATTCTATACACACAAACACATTACACAGAGTCATTCTATACACACACATTACACAGAGTCCTTCTATACACAAACACATTACACAGAGTCATTCTATACACACACACATTACACAGAGTCATTCTATACACACACACATTACACAGAGTCATTCTATACACACACACGTTACACAGAGTCATTCTATACACACACATTACACAAAGTCATTCTATACACACACACACATTACACAGAGTCATTCTATACACACACATTACACAGAGTCATTCTATACACACACATTACACAGAGTCATTCTATACACACACACATTACACAGAGTCATTCTACACACACACACACACTACACAGTCATTCTATACACACACACACACACATTACACATAGTCATTCTATAAACACACACACATACACAGAGTCATTCTATACACACACACACACACATTACACATAGTCATTCTATACACACACACACACACACATTACACAGAGTCATTCTATACACACACACACACATTACACATAGTCATTCTATACACACACACATTACACAGAGTCATTCTTTACACACACACACACATGCTCACATTATACACAGACATTCTATACACACACACACATTACACAGAGTCATTCTATACACACACACACACATTACACATAGTCATTCTATACACACACACATTACACAGAGTCATTCTTTACACACACACACACATGCTCACATTATACACAGTCATTCTACACACACACACACATTACACATAGTCATTCTATACACACACACACACATTACACAGAGTCATTCTATACACACACACACATTACACATAGTCATTCTATACACACACACACACATTACACAGAGTCATTCTTTACACACACACACACGCACACATTATACACATTCATTCTATACACACACACATTACACAGAGTCATTCTTTACACACACACACGCACACATTTTACACAGTCATTCTATACACACACACCACATTACACAGAGTCATTCTATACACACACACACATTACACAGAGTCATTCTATACACACACATTACACAGAGTCATTCTATACACACACACACACATTACACAGAGTTATTCTATACACACACACACACATTACACAGAGTCATTCTATACACACACATTACACAGAGTTATTCTATACACACACACACACATTACACAGAGTCATTCTTTACACACACACACACATTACACACAGTCATTCTATACACACACACACAAACATTACACAGAGTCATTCTATACACACACACATTACACAGAGTCATTCTATACACACACACATTACACAGAGTCATTCTATACACACACACACATTACACAGAGTCATTCTATACACACACACATTACACAGAGTCATTCTATACACACACACATTACACAGAGTCATTCTATACACACACACACACACATTACACAGAGTCATTCTATACACACACACACATTACACAGAGTCATTCTATACACACACACATTACACAGAATCACTCTATACACACACACATTACACAGAGTCATTCTATACACACACACACATTACACAGAGTCTCTCTATACACACACACAAACACACACATTACACAAAATCATTCTATACACACACACACATTACACAGAGTCATTCTATACACACACACAAACACACACATTGCACAGAGTCATTCTATACACACACACATTACACGGAGTTATTCTATACACACACACACACACATTACACAGAGTCATTCTACACACACACACATTACACAGAGTCATTCTATACACACACACACACAACCACACATTACACAGAGTCATTCTATAACACACACACACATACATACACACACGCACACATTACACAGAGTCATTCTATACACACAAACACATTACACAGAGTCATTCTACACACACACAAACATTACACAGAGTCATTCTAACACACACACATTACACAGAGTCATTCTATACACACACACATTACACAGAGTCATTCTATACACACAAACACATTACACAGAGTCATTCTATACACACACACACACATTACACAGAGTCATTCTATACACACACACATTACACAGAGTCATTCTTTACACACACAGACACACATTACACAATGTCATTCTATACACACACACACACATTACACAGAGTCATTCTATACACACACACATTACACAGAGTCATTCTATACACACACACATTACACAGAGTCATTCTTTACACACACAGACACACATTACACAATGTCATTCTATACACACACACACACATTACACAGAGTCATTCTATACACACACACACATTACACAGAGTAATTCTATACACACACACACGTGACACAGAGTCATTCTATACACACACACACACATTACACAGAGTCATTCTATACACACACACATTACACAGAGTCATTCTACACACACACACACACACATTACACAGAGTCATTCTATACACAGACACATTACACAGAGTCATTCTATACACACACACACATTACACATAGTCATTCTATACACACACACATTACACAGAGTCATTCTATACACACACACATTACACAGGGTCATTCTATACACACACACACACACATTACACAGAGTCATTCTACACACACACACATTACACAGAGTCATTCTATACACACACACACACATTACACAGAGTCATTCTACACACACACACATTACACAGAGTCATTCTATATACACACACACACATTACACAGAGTCATTCTATACACACACACACATTACACAGAGTCATTCTATACACACACATTACACATAGTCATTCTATAACACACACATTACACAGAGTCATTCTATACACACACACATTACACAGAGTCATTCTATACACACACACATTACACAGAGTCATTCTATACACACACACACATTACACAGAGTCATTCTTTACACACACACACACACACATTTTACACAGTCATTCTATACACACACACATTACACAGAGTCATTCTATACACACACACACATTACACAGAGTCATTCTATACACACACACATTACACATAGTCATTCTATACACACACACTTACACAGAGTCATTCTATACACACACACACACATTACACAGAGTATTTACACACACACATTACACAGAGTCATTCTATACACACACATTACACAGAGTCATTCTATACACACACACACACATTACACAGAGTCATTCTATACACACACACACACATTACACAGAGTCATTCTTTACACACACACACACACATTTTACACAGTCATTCTATACACACACACATTACACAGAGTCATTCTATACACACACACATTACACAGAGTCATTCTATACACACACACACACATTACACAGAGTCATTCTATACACACACACATTACACAGAGTCATCTATACACACACACATTACACATAGTCATTCTATACACACACACATTACACAGAGTCATTCTATACACACACATTACACATAGTCATTCTATACACACACATTACACAGAGTCATTCTATACACACACACATTACACAGAGTCATTCTATACACACACACACATTACACAGAGTCATTCTATACACACACACACACATTACACAGAGTCATTCTATACACACACACACATTACACAGAGTCATTCTTTACACACACACACACATTTTACACAGTCATTCTATACACACACACATTACACAGAGTCATTCTATACACACACACATTACACAGAGTCATTCTATACACACACACATTACACAGAGTCATTCTTTACACACACACACATTACACAGAGTCATTCTATACACACACACACATTACACAGAGTCATTCTATACACACACATTACACAGAGTCATTCTATACACACACACACACATTACACAGAGTCATTCTATACACACACACATTACACAGAGTCATTCTATACACACACACACATTACACAGAGTCATTCTATACACACACACACACATTACACAGAGTGATTCTATACACACACACATTACACAGAGTAATTCTATACACAAACACACACATTACACAGAGTCATTCTATACACACACATTACACAGAGTCATTCTATACACACACACATTACACAGAGTCACTCTATACACACACACACACACACATTACACAGAGTCATTCTATACACACACACACATTACACAGAGTCATTCTATACACACACACAAACACACACATTGCACAGAGTCATTCTATACACACACACACATTACACGGAGTTATTCTATACACACACACACACACACACACATTACACAGAGTCATTCTTTACACACACACACATTACACAGAGTCATTCTATACACACAAACACATTACACAGAGTCATTCTACACACACAAACACATTACACATAGTCATTCTATACACACACATTACACAGAGTCATTCTATACACACACATTACACAAAGTCATTCTATACACACACACATTACACAGAGTCATTCTATACACACACATTACACAGAGTCATTCTATACACACACGTTACACAGAGTCATTCTATACACACACACATTACACAGAGTCATTCTACACACACACACACACTACACAGAGTCATTCTATACACACACACACACATTACACAGAGTCATTCTATACACACACACACACATTACACATAGTCATTCTATAAACACACACACATTACACAGAGTCATTCTATACACACACACACATTACACATAGTCATTCTATACACACACACACACATTACACAGAGTCATTCTATACACACACACACACACATTACACGGAGTCATTCTATACACACACACACACATTACACAGAGTCATTCTATACACACACACACTCACATTACACAGAGTCATTCTATAAACACACACACATTACACAGAGTCATTCTATACATACACACACACATTACACAGAGTCATTCTATACACACACACACACACATTACACGGAGTCATTCTATACACACACACACACATTACACAGAGTCATTCTATACACACACACACTCACATTACACAGAGTCATTCTATAAACACACACACATTACACAGAGTCATTCTATACACACACACACACATTACACAGAGTCATTCTATACACACACACACTCACATTACACAGAGTCATTCTATAAACACACACACATTACACAGAGTCATTCTATACATACACACACACATTACACAGAGTCATTCTATACACACACACACACATTACACATAGTCATTCTATACACACACACATTACACAGAGTCATTCTTTACACACACACACACATGCTCACATTATACATAGTCATTCTATAACACACACACATTACACAGAGTCATTCTATACACACACACACACACACACATTACACAGAGTCATTCTATACACACACGCACACATTATACACATTCATTCTATACACACACACATTACACAGAGTCATTCTATACACACACACATTACACAGAGTCATTCTATACACACACATTACACAGAGTCATTCTATACACACACACATTACACAGATCGTCATTCTATACACACACACACACACGTTACACAGAGTCATTCTATACACACCACACACACATTACACGAGAGTCTTTCTATACACACACACATTACAATAGTCATTCTATACCCACACACCACACATTAGACAGAGTCATTCTATAAACAACACACGTTACACAGAGTCATTCTATACACACAACACATTAACAACAGTAGTCAATTCTATACACACACATTACACAGAGTCATTCTATACACACACACATTACACAGAGTCATTCTTTACACACACACACATTACACAGAGTCATTCTATACACACACACACACATTACACAGAGTCATTCTATTCACACACACACACATTACACAGAGTCATTCTATACACACACATTACACAGAGTCATTCTATACACACACACACTACACAGAGTCATTCTATACACACACACACACATTACACAGAGTCATTCTATACACACACACACACACATTACACAGAGTCATTCTATACACACACATTACACATAGTCATTCTATAAACACACACACGTTACACAGAGTCATTCTATACACACACACATTACACAGAGTCATTCTATACACACACATTACACAGAGTCATTCTATTCACACACACACATTACACAGAGTCATTCTATACACACACACACACATTACACAGAGTCATTCTATACACACACACACACACACACATTACACAGAGTCATTCTATACACACACATTACACAGAGTCATTCTATAAACACACACACGTTACACAGAGTCATTCTATACACACACACATTACACAGAGTCATTCTATACACACACGTTACACAGAGTCATTCTATACACACACACACATTACACAGAGTCATTCTATACACACACACATTACACAGAGTCATTCTATACACACACACACATTACACAGAGTCATTCTATACACACACACACACACATTACACAGAGTCATTCTATACACACACATTACACAGAGTCATTCTATTCACACACACACATTACACAGAGTCATTCTATACACACACACACATTACAGAGTCATTCTATACACACACACACATTACACAGAGTCATTCTATACACACACATTACACAGAGTCATTCTATACACAAACACACACATTATACAGAGTCATTCTATACACACACACACATTATACAGAGTCATTCTATACACACACACACATTACACAGAGTCATTCTATACACACACATTACACAGAGTCATTCTATACACAAACACACACATTACACACAGTCATTCTATACACACACACATTATACAGAGTCATTCTATACACACACACACATTACACAGAGTCATTCTATACACACACATTACACAGAGTCATTCTATACACACACATTACACAGTCATTCTATACACACACATTACACAGAGCCATTCTACACACACACACACATTATACAGAGTCATTCTATACACACACACATTACACATAGTCATTCTATACACACACATTACACAGAGTCATTCTATACACACACATTACACATAGTCATTCTATACACACACATTACACATAGTCATTCTATACACACACACATTACACAGAGTCATTCTATACACACACACATTACACAGAGTCATTCTATACACACACACACACATTACACAGAGTCATTCTATACACACACACACATTACACAGAGTCATTCTTTACACACACACACACACACATTTTACACAGTCATTCTATACACACACACATTACACAGTCATTCTATACACACACACACATTACTCAGAGTCATTCTATACACACACACATTACACAGAGTCATTCTTTACACACACACACATTACACAGAGTCATTCTATACACACACACACACATTACACAGAGTCATTATATACACACACATTACACAGAGTCATTCTATACACACACACACATTACACAGAGTCATTCTATACACACACACATTACACAGAGTCATTCTATACACACACACACACACATTACACAGAGTCATTCTATACACACACACATTACACAGAGTCATTCTATACACAAACACACACATTACACAGAGTCATTCTATACACACACATTACACAGAGTCATTCTATACACACACACATTACACAGAGTCACTCTATACACACACACACACACACATTACACAGAGTCATTCTATACACACACACACACATTACACAGAGTCATTCTATACACACACACAAACACACACATTGCACAGAGTCATTCT
Organism: Discoglossus pictus; assembly: GCA_027410445.1. Lineage (NCBI taxonomy): Eukaryota > Metazoa > Chordata > Amphibia > Anura > Alytidae > Discoglossus > Discoglossus pictus. The sequence goes on along the minus strand of CM050164.1, from coordinate 5,829,561 downwards.
ATACACACACACACATTACACAGAGTTATTCTATACACACACACACACACACATTACACAGAGTCATTCTTTACACACACACACATTACACAGAGTCATTCTATACACACAAACACATTACACAGAGTCATTCTATACACACACACATTACACAGAGTCATTCTATACACAAACACATTACACAGAGTCATTCTATACACACACACATTACACAGAGTCATTCTATACACACACACATTACACAGAGTCATTCTATACACACACACGTTACACAGAGTCATTCTATACACACACATTACACAAAGTCATTCTATACACACACACACATACACAGAGTCATTCTATACACACACATTACACAGAGTCATTCTATACACACACATTACACAGAGTCATTCTATACACACACACATTACACAGAGTCATTCTACACACACACACACACTACACAGAGTCATTCTATACACACACACACACACATTACACATAGTCATTCTATAAACACACACACATTACACAGAGTCATTCTATACACACACACACACACATTACACATAGTCATTCTATACACACACACACACACACACATTACACAGAGTCATTCTTTACACACACACACACATTACACATAGTCATTCTATACACACACACATTACACATAGTCATTCTTTACACACACACACACATGCTCACATTATACACAGACATTCTATACACACACACACATTACACAGAGTCATTCTATACACACACACACACATTACACATAGTCATTCTATACACACACACATTACACAGAGTCATTCTTTACACACACACACACATGCTCACATTTACACAGTCATTCTACACACACACACACATTACACATAGTCATTCTATACACACACACACACATTACACAGAGTCATTCTATACACACACACACATTACACATAGTCATTCTATACACACACACACACATTACACAGAGTCATTCTTTACACACACACACACGCACACATTATACACATTCATTCTATACACACACACATTACACAGAGTCATTCTTTACACAC
>CM050164.1:5694565-5828403 GCA_027410445.1 Discoglossus pictus | reverse complement strand
GAGGTGGGGTCCTGTCTAGTTTCCTTCACAAGCTCTTCGGGGGTGTCCCACGCTATGGGTCTCTCTGTGGCATTAGTGCTAAGTGTCTGCTTGTGGCTTACCTGGGTCTCCCGACCTGTTGTAGGATCGTCCTCGGTACGGGTCTGTGAGCGGGTGGTCACGGGACAAGCAGCAGCAGTCGTGGGTAAAAAGGCTGAGGCTAGAGGGCCAATATCATTGCCCAGCACAACCTCAGCAGGTAAATTGTCCATGATGCCTACTGTGGTCTTTCCCGACCCGACTCCCCAATCCAAGTGTACCCGGGCGGTGGGTAAGCGAAAAACAGCCCCCCCTGCGACACGGACAGCAACAGTACGGGTAGATACATGCTCCGGTTTCACAAGATGTTTCTGCACCAACGTGATGGTAGCGCCAGTGTCCCTTAGGCCTTGTGCTACCTGTCCATTTACACGCACCTCCTGGCGGTGATGCTGGCGGTTGTCTGGGGATGCAGCTTGTATGGGGTTTGCCTCGTACAGGATGCCCAAACACTCCTCAGGGCTCCCTTTGGTTTCCAGGCAGTGAGCAGCAGAGGTACGTGATAAAGGGATCTCTGGGTTATTGGTCGGGCGCCTCCAGTTGTTATTGGCTGATCCCAAGGGGCAATAACGAGCAATGTGCCCCGGGTTGCCGCAGCGATGGCACGTAATTTTGTAAGAATCCTGGGGTTGGTGGTTAGACCCCTGAGGTTGTGGCGGTCCTGGGGGGACTGGGGCCCGAAATTCTGTGCGTGCGGCGGGTATTGAAGTGCGTGGCTCTGCTCTAGACGTTGGTCGTGTGGACCCTTGGCTCACCTTTCTGGACTCTGCGTATTCGTCCGCTAGCCATGCTGCCTCTATTAAGTTAGTAGGGCGACGATCTCTCACCCAATCCTGTATGTCTGCCGGCAGATCTTGGAAGAAATGTTCCATCAGGAATAGCTGTAGTACTTCCTCTCCTGTGTTGGCATTGCACCCTCGCACCCAATGTGATGCCACCCTTTGTATATTGCTGGCCCATTCCATGTAGGAGTCTGCAGACTTCTTTTTAGACTCCCTGAAGCGACGGCGATATGTTTCCGGGGTGACGGCATATCTGGTGAGCAGTGCAGCCTTCACCCGGCGATACTGCGCAATATCTTCCTCAGTAAGCGCCCGAAAAGCCTCATTTGCTTTTCCTGATAGCTTTCCAGCCAAAATAGTGACCCATTGGTCTGGTGGTATTTGGTGTAGTGAGCACTGCCTCTCGAAGTCAGCCAAATATCCATCAATTTCTTCCTCACTTTCCACAAACGCTTTGAAGGCAGTGAACGGTATTTTCTTTAGTGTAGCAGCGGGTGGGAGAGTATGAACTGTATGTGCCAGGGGTTGTCTAGCTCTTGCCAGTTCAAGTTCGTGCCCCCTCCTATTTTGTATCTCCGTTCTCGCTTCCCGGAACAGCTGATCTATTAGCTCCACGGATGTTGCTGGGTACATGGATAATCTCCGCTGAACCAGGTTTGTAATTTCCTCCTCCTCGCTGGCAGGGGAAGGTTGGTCCACGACCTCCATGGATCGATCCATCTCGTCCAGCTCCAGTAAGTCAGCTATCAGCTCTCTCCGTGGTCGGTTGCTGGCACTCCTTCCTCTGGTTTCCAAGAGATCCTTTAGTGTGGATCTTTTCAGTTTAGCGTACTGGGATTCCATTCAGCACTTGCGTTGGGGATGAAAAGGACCATCCCACCACTGCCATCCAATGTAACGGCTACCCCGGTAGTGAGAGGGTACCAGCCGTTGGAGACGTCCTTTTCTTAAGCAAGGTGCTGTGCAGTAATGAAATGCTTATTCCCCTCCACGATATCCCATTGTATAATCCAGGAGTGCTGTAAAATGCGGCAGAGTAACGGTACCATAAATCCCCCCCAAAGAACGAGACGAGGCTACGTTTAGAAGGGTCAAGAGAAACTATCTTTTAATGACAGGGAATCTCCTTTTATGCAATGTTGCCCTCTGAAGGGCTACACCCACATAATTATCACAACAGCCAATTATCTGCATGGTTCAACCCCCACGTCTCCTCCCCTCAGATAACAGGTAACACAATTAAAACAGACACAATTTTAACCACATTCTGGATGTACCCCAAATACAGGGGGTACACCTTTAAGTCCCGCACCATTCAATATCTCTCACCCAGGGGAACAACATATACAAAAATGGCATGAATCAGACCAGGGGTTCAAAAGTTAGTAAAAGTATGTTTTTACACATAACACACAGACATTGCACATATCCCCCACACAATACACATATAGGACAATAGGTGAGTCACACCTCCCTGGCAACTTGGATACAATCAGACCTTAATTAGATCATTCTTTGTTCTTATCAGAGAATGAAAACACTTTGGAAAATGCAAGGATCCTTTACAACTTTCTTATCTCTTGAATCTCTGTAACAGGATTATCTATTAGCCTAGGTCTGCAAAAGTCTGGCTAATATTCTGAGCCAATATATTCTGTAGAACATCAACCAATATATATATAGTAGGATCATATTTTAACCATAATAATCATAAAACAGTTTAAAACAGTGATGGGTTCCGCTACACAGAGTCATTCTATACACACACACATTACACAGAGTCATTCTATACACACACACATTACACAGAGTCATTCTATACACACACACATTACACAGAGTCATTCTATACACACACACATTACACAGAGTCATTCTATACACACACACACACACATTACACAGAGTCATTCTATACACACACACACATTATACAGAGTCATTCTATACACACACACATTACACAGAGTCATTCTATACACACACACACATTACACAGAGTCATTCTATACAGACACACACATTACACAGAGTCATTCTATATACACACACACACACACATTACACAGAGTCATTCTATACACACACACATTACACAGAGTCATTCTATACACACACACATTACACAGAGTCATTCTATATACACACACATTACACAGAGTCATTCTATACACACACACATTACACGGAGTCATTCTATACACACACACACACACATTACACAGAGTCATTCTATACACACACACATTACACAGAGTCATTCTATACACACACACACACATTACACAGAGTCATTCTATACACACACACATTACACAGAGTCATTCTATATACACACACATTACACAGAGTCATTCTATACACACACACATTACACATAGTCATTCTATACACACACACATTACACAGAGTCATTCTATACACACACATTACACAGAGTCATTCTATACACACACACATTACACAGAGTCATTCTATACACACACATTACACAGAGTCATTCTATACACACACACACACATTATACAGAGTCATTCTATACACACACATTACACAGAGTCATTCTATACACACACACACATTACACAGAGTCATTCTATACACACACACATTATACAGAGTCATTCTATACACACACACACATTACACAGAGTCATTCTATACACACACACATTACACAGAGTCATTCTATACACACACACACACATTATACAGAGTCATTCTATACACACACATTACACAGAGTCATTCTATACACACACACACATTACACAGAGTCATTCTATACACACACACATTACACAGAGTCATTCTATACACACACACATTACACAGAGTCATTCTATACACACACACACACACATTACACAGAGTCATTCTATACACACACACACATTATACAGAGTCATTCTATACACACACACATTACACAGAGTCATTCTATACACACACACACATTACACAGAGTCATTCTATACAGACACACACATTACACAGAGTCATTCTATATACACACACACACACACATTACACAGAGTCATTCTATACACACACACACATTACACAGAGTCATTCTATACACACACACATTACACAGAGTCATTCTATATACACACACATTACACAGAGTCATTCTATACACACACATTACACGGAGTCATTCTATACACACACACACACACATTACACAGAGTCATTCTATACACACACACATTACACAGAGTCATTCTATACACACACACACACACATTACACAGAGTCATTCTATACACACACACATTACACAGAGTCATTCTATATACACACACATTACACAGAGTCATTCTATACACACACACATTACACATAGTCATTCTATACACACACACATTACACAGAGTCATTCTATACACACACATTACACAGAGTCATTCTATACACACACACATTACACAGAGTCATTCTACACACACACACACATTACACAGAGTCATTCTATACACACACACATTATACAGAGTCATTCTATACACACACATTACACAGAGTCATTCTATACACACACACATTACACAGAGTCATTCTATACACACACATTACTCAGAGTCATTCTATACACACACACACATTACACAGAGTCATTCTATACACACACATTACACAGAGTCATTCTATACACACACACATTACTCAGAGTCATTCTATACACACACACACACATTACACAGAGTCATTCTATACACACAAATTACACAGAGTCATTCTATACACACACACATTACACAGAGTCATTCTATACACACACACACATTACACAGAGTCATTCTATACACACACATTACACAGAGTCATTCTATACACACACACACATTACACAGAGTCATTCTATACACACACACATTATACAGAGTCATTATATACACACACATTACACAGAGTCATTCTATACACACACAAATTACACAGAGTCATTCTATACACACACACACATTACACAGAGTCATTCTATACACACACATTACACAGAGTCATTCTATACACACACACATTACACAGAGTCATTCTATACACACACACACATTACACATAGTCATTCTATACACACACACACACACATTACACAGAGTCATTCTATACACACACACACATTACACAGAGTCATTCTATACACACACACACACACATTACACAGAGTCATTCTATACACACACACACACATTACACATAGTCATTCTATACACACACACACACATTACACAGAGTCTTTCTATACACAAACACACACATTACACAGAGTCATTCTATACACACACACACACATTACACATAGTCATTCTATACACACACACACATTACACAGAGTCATTCTATACACAAACACACACATTACACAGAGTCATTCTTTACACACACACACACACACACGCACACATTATACACAGTCATTCTATACACACACACACACACATTACACAGAGTCATTCTATACACACACACACACACACACACACACATTATACACAGTCATTCTATACACACACACATTACACAGAGTCATTCTATACACACACACACACACACACACACATTATACACAGTCATTCTATACACACACACATTACACAGAGTCATTCTATACACACACACACACACACACACACACACTGTAACGGAACCCATCACTGTTTTACCCTGTTTTATGGTTATTTAATTCTTGGTTAAAATATGATCACATTGCTATACTGTATGTATGTGGTCTGAGCACCATTCAGTAATAATGTGTGCTCAGACCTAAGCTATCTGCAGATATGTTCTGGGTTATAATATGTTGTTATTATATCTGTAAATATATTGTATTGTGTGGTATGCAGTCACATATCTTTGGTCTCATACACTTGGTCAGGAGTTGCCACCTGCCTCTTAATAGGATTTGCTAAACCACACAAGACATAGGAGAACAAAAGGGTTTTAGCAGACAAGATGGCACCATGAACAATGGGGGTATGGACTCTTGAATAATGAGATGACCTGGGGTTTCCCCACACTTCCAGCAGGGGAATAAGTAAGACTAGTGATGTTACTCTCTCCACCGTCAGAGGGAGAATGAGCAGTTAGCCACGCCTAGTGGGCGGCTCCTGGGGGAGGGGACTCCTGGCTCCCACGCATTAACCCTGCCTGATTGGCCAGAGGTAATTAGGGGTTGACCAAAGGTAGTCACTGCCCCTACTGTGTATGTGAAGTGTTTAAAAATGTGTTTTTGTTTTAATAAAGGAGAGTTCTACTTGACCCTTCAAAACGTAGCATCTTCTCGTTCTTTGGGGGGGATTTATGGTACCGTTACTCTGACACATTTTACAGCGCTCCTGGATTATACAATGGGATATCGTGGATGGGAATAAACATTTCATTACTGCACAGCACCTTGCTTCAGAAAAGGACGTCTCCAACGGCTGGTACCCTCTCACTACCGGGGTAGCCGTTACATTGGTGGCAGTGGTGGGATGGTCCTTTTCATCCCCAACGCAAGTGCTGAATGGAATCCCAGTACGCTAAACTGAAAAGACCTACACTAAAGGATCTTTTGGAAACCAGAGGAAGGAGTGCCAGCAACCGACCACGGAGAGAGCTGATAGCTGACCTACTGGAGCTGGACGAGATGGATCGATCCATGGAGGTCGTGGACCAACCTTTCCCTGTCAGCGAGGAGGAGGAAATTACAAACCTGGTTCAGCGGAGATTATCCATGTACCCAGCAACATCCGTGGAGCTAATAGATCAGCTGTTCCGGGAAGCGAGAAGGGAGATACAAAATAGGAGGGGGCACGAACTTGAACTGGCAAGAGCTAGACAACCCCTGGCACATACAGTTCATACTCCTTCACCCGCTGCTACAGTAAAGAAAATACCATTCACTGCCTTCAAAGCGTTTGTGGAAAGTGAGGAAGAAATTGATGGATATTTGGCTGATTTCGAGAGGCAGTGCTCACTACACCAAATACCACCAGACCAATGGGTCACTATTTTGGCTGGAAAGCTATCAGGAAAAGCAAATGAGGCTTTTCGGGCGCTTACTGAGGAAGATATTGCGCAGTATCGCCGGGTGAAGGCTGCACTGCTCACCAGATATGCCGTCACCCCGGAAACATATCGCCGTCGCTTCAGGGAGTCTAAAAAGAAGGCTGCAGACTCCCACATGGAATGGGCCAGCAATATACAAAGGGTGGCATCACATTGGGTGCGAGGGTGCAATGCCAACACAGGAGAGGAAGTACTACAGCTATTCCTGATGGAACATTTCTTCCAAGATCTGGCGGCAGACATACAGGATTGGGTGAGAGATCGTCGCCCTGCTAACTTAATCGAGGCAGCACGGCTAGCGGACGAATACGCAGAGTCCAGAAAGGTGAGCCAAGGGTCCACATGACCAACCTCTAGAGCAGAGCCACGCACCTCAATGCCCGCTGCAAGCACAGAATTTCGGGCCCCAGTACCCCCAGGACCGCCTCAGGGGTCTAACCACCCACCCCAGGATTCTTACAAAATGACGTGCCATCGCTGCGGCAACCCGGGGCACATTGCTCGTTATTGCCCCTTGGGATCAGCCAATAACAACTGGAGGCGCCCGACCAATAACCCAGAGATCCCTTTATCACGTACCTCTGCTGCTCACTGCCTGGAAACCAAAGGAAGCCCTGAGGAGTGTTTGGGCATCCTGTACGAGGCAAACCCCATACAAGCTGCATCCCCAGACAACCGCCAGCATCACCGCCAGGAGGTGCGTGTAAATGGACAGGTAGCACAAGGCCTAAGGGACACTGGCGCTACCATCACGTTGGTGCAGAAACATCTTGTGAAACCGGAGCATGTATCTACTCGTACTGTTGCTGTCCGTGTCGCAGGGGGGGCTGTTTTTCGCTTACCCACCGCCCGGGTACACTTGGATTGGGGAGTCGGGTCGGGAAAGACCACAGTAGGCATCATGGATAATTTACCTGCTGAGGTTGTGCTGGGCAACGATATTGGCTCTCTAGCCTCAGCCTTTTTACCCACGACTGCTGCTGCTTGTCCCGTGACCACCCGCTCACAGACCCATACAGAGGACAATCCTACAACAGGTCGGGAGACCCAGGTAAGCCACAAGCAGACACTTAGCACTAATGCCACAGAGAGACCCATAGCGTGGGACAACCCCGAAGAGCCTGGGAGGGAAACTAGACAGGACCCCACCCTCCAAAAGTACCGAGCATTAGCCGACGATAGAGGGGATGAGCGGGAACGTTTTATATGGAAAGGGGTTTCTATGGGACAGAGATTGTGGCCCACCTTTGGGACATTGGGATACTGGACTGTTGGGATGGGATCCTGGATTTTTTTGGGTGGGTGTACAGGGGAAGAACAGTGGGCCCTTTACAATACGGGCCCGACCACGAGCTTAGGGAAGAAATGTACTCTGCAACTTGGGATGGTTTTGATAAAGGACTTCAGTTCATTTGGAAGGCTGATGCTTTTCTGCCTCATTATTTAATTGTCTGAAACCAGTTTGTAAAATGCATTTTCCCTCTCCTTGAAATGTTTATTGCAGTAATGCTGATGGGTTGTAAAACTGTAGAAGTGACCAACAAATCGTTTTGTCCGGATCAGACCGTGTATGCCGGCTTATGGTCACGGGGGAGGTGTGTAACAGAACCCATCACTGTTTTACGCTGTTTTATGGTTATTTAATTCTTGGTTAAAATATGATTACATTGCTATACTGTATGTATGTGGTCTGAGCGCCATTCAGTAATAATGTGTGCTCAGACCTAAGCTATCTGCAGATATATTCTGGGTTATAAAATGTTGTTATTATATCTGTAAATATATTGTATTGTGTGGTATGCAGTCAAATATCTTTGGTCTCATACACTTGGTCAGGAGTTGCCATCTGCCACTTAATAGTATTTGCTAAACCACACAAGAGATAGCAGAACAAAAGGGTTTTAGCAGACGAGATGGCACCATGAACAATGGGGGTAAGGACTCTTGAATAATGAGATGACCTGGGGTTTCCCCATACTTCCAGCAGGGGAATAAGTAAGACTAGTGATGTTACTCTCCCCACCGTCAGAGGGAGAATGAGCAGTTAGCCACGCCTAGTGGGCGGCTCCTGGGGGAGGGGACTCCTGGCTCCCACGCATTAACCCTGCCTGATTGGCCAGAGGTAATTAGGGGTTGACCAAAGGTAGTCACTGCCCCTACTGTGTATGTGAAGTGTTTAAAAATGTGTTTTTGTTTTAATAAAGGAGAGTTCTACTTGACCCTTCAAAATGTAGCATCGTCTCATTCTTTGGGGGGATTTATGGTACCGTTACTCTGCCACATTTTACAGCACTCCTGGATTATACAATGGGATATCGTGGAGGGGAATAAACATTTCATTACTGCACAGCACCTTGCTTCAGAAAAGGACGTCTCCAACGGCTGGTACCCTCTCACTACCGGGGTAGCCGTTACACACACATTACACAGAGTCATTCTATACACACACACACACACACACATTACACAGAGTCATTCTTTACAAACACACACACACACGCACACATTATACACAGTCATTCTATACACACACACATTACACAGAGTCATTCTATACACACACACACACACACATTACACAGAGTCATTCTTTACACACACACACACACATTACACAGAGTCATTCTTTACACACACACACACGCACACATTATACACAGTCATTCTGTACACACACACATTACACAGAGTCATTCTATACACACACACACATTACACAGAGTCATTCTATACACACACACACATTACACAGAGTCATTCTATACACACACACACATTACACAGAGTCATTCTATACACAAACACACACATTACACCGAGTCATTCTATACACGCACACATTACACAGAGTCAATCTATACACACACACACACATTACACAGAGTCATTCTTTACACACACACACACACACACACACATTACACAGAGTCATTCTTTACACACACACACACACACACGCATTATACACAGTCATTCTGTACACACACACATTACACAGAGTCATTCTATACACACACACACATTACACAGAGTCAATCTATACACACACGCACACATTACACCGAGTCATTCTATACACACACACATTACACAGAGTCATTCTATACACACACACATTACACAGAGTCATTCTATACACACACACATTATACACAGAGTCATTCTATACACACACACACACAATAGAAAGAGTCATTCTATACACACACACACACACACATTACACAGAGTCATTCTATACACACACACACATTACTCAGAGTCATTCTATACACACACACACTTTACACAGACTCATTCTATACACACACATTACACAGAGTCATTCTATACACACACACATTACACAGAGTCATTCTATACACAGACACACACGTTACACAGAGTCATTCTATACACAAACACACACATTACACAGAGTCATTCTATACACAGACACACACGTTACACAGAGTCATTCTATACACAAACACACACATTACACAGAGTCATTCTATACACAGACACACACGTTACACAGAGTCATTCTATACACACACATTACACAGAGTCATTCTATACACACACACACACACACACATTACACAGAGTCAATCTATACACACACACACACATTACACAGAGTCATTCTATACACACACACACACATTACACAGAGTCATTCTATACACACACACATTACACAGAGTCAATCTATACACACACACACACATTACACAGAGTCAATCTATACACACACACACACATTATACACAGTCATTCTATACACACACACAATACACAGAGTCATTCTATACACACACACACATTACACAGAGTCATTCTTTACACACACACATACACGCACATTACACATTACACAGAGTCATTCTATACACACACACACACACACACAATACACAGAGTCATTCTATACACACACACACACATTACACAGAGTCAATCTTTACACACACACATTACACAGAGTCATTCTTTACACACACACACACACACGCACACATTACACAGAGTCATTCTATACACACACATTACACATAGTCATTCTATACACACACACACGTTACACAGAGTCATTCTATACACAAACACACATTACACAGAGTCATTCTATATACACACACACATTACACAGAGTCATTCTATACACACACACACATTACACAGAGTCATTCTATACACACACATTACACAGAGTCAATCTACACACACACATTACACAGAGCCATTCTATACACACACATTACACAGAGTCATTCTATACACACACATTACACGGAGTCATTCTATACACACACACATTACACAGAGTCATTCTATACACACACACACACATTACACAGAGTCATTCTATACACACACATTACACAGAGTCATTCTATACACACACATTACACAGAGTCATTCTATATACACACACATTACACAGAGTCATTCTATACACACACACATTACACAGAGTCATTCTATACACAAACACACATTACACAGAGTCATTCTATATACACACACACATTACACAGAGTCATTCTATACACACACACACATTACACAGAGTCATTCTATACACACACACGTTACACAGAGTCATTCTATACACACACACACACATTACACAGAGTCATTCTATACACACACACATTACACAGAGTCATTCTATACACACACACACATTACACAGAGCCATTCTATACACACACACACATTACACAGAGTCATTCTATACACACACATTACACGGAGTCATTCTATACACACACACATTACACAGAGTCATTCTATACACACACATTACACAGAGTCATTCTATACACACACACATTATACAGAGTCATTCTATACACACACACATTACACAGAGTCATTCTATACACACACACACATTACACAGAGTCATTCTATACACACACATTACACAGAGTCATTCTATACACACACACATTACACAGAGTCATTCTATACACACACACACACGTTACACAGAGTCATTCTATACACAAACACACATTACACAGAGTCATTCTATATATACACACACGTTACACAGAGTCATTCTATACACACACACACACACATTACACAGTCATTCTATACACACACACACACACACACATTACACAGAGTCATTCTATATACACACACACATTACACAGAGTCATTCTATACACACACACACGTTACACAGAGTCATTCTATACACACACACACATTACACACATTACACAGAGTCATTCTATACACACACACACGTTACACAGAGTCATTCTATACACACACACACACACACATTACACAGAGTCATTCTATATACACACACACATTACACAGAGTCATTCTATACACACACACACACACGTTACACAGAGTCATTCTATACACACACACACACGTTACACAGAGTCATTCTATATACACACACACATTACACGGAGTCATTCTATATACACACACACATTACACAGAGTCATTCTATACACACACACACACACACACACACATTACACAGAGTCATTCTATATACACACACACGTTACACAGAGTCATTCTATACACACACACACATTACACAGAGTCATTCTATATACACACACACGTTACACAGAGTCATTCTATACACACACACACATTACACAGAGTCATTCTATACACACACACACGTTACACAGAGTCATTCTATACACACACACACACATTACACAGAGTCATTCTATACACACACACATTACACAGAGTCAGTCTATACACACACATTACACAGAGTCATTATATACACACACACATTACACAGAGTCATTCTATATACACACACACATTACACAGAGTCATTCTATACACACACACACACATTACACATAGTCATTATATACACACACACACATTACACAGAGTCATTCTATACACACACACATTACTAAGAGTCATTCTATACACACACACACACACACATTACACAGAGTCATTATATACACACACACATTACACAGAGTCATTCTATACACACACATTACACAGAGTCATTATATACACACACACATTACTCAGAGTCATTATACACACACACACACATTACACAGAGTCATTCTATACACACACACACACATTACACAGAGTCATTATATACACACACACATTACACAGAGTCATTCTATACACACACATTACTCAGAGTCATTCTATACACACACACACATTACACAGAGTCATTCTATACACACACACACATTACTAAGAGTCATTCTATACACACACACACACACATTACACAGAGTCATTCTATACAGACACATTACACAGGGTCATTATATACACACACACATTACACAGAGTCATTCTATACACACACACACACATTACACAGAGTCATTCTATACACATAAACACATTAGACAGAGTCATTCTCTATACACACACACACATTACACAGAGTCATTCTATACACACATACACACATTATACAGAGTCATTCTATACACACACACATTACACATAGTCATTATATACACACACACATTACACAGAGTCATTCTATACACACACATTACACAGAGCCATTCTATACACACACACACATTATACAGAGTCATTATATACACACACATTTCACAGAGTCATTCTATACACACACACATTACACAGAGTCATTCTATACACACACACACATTATACAGAGTCATTCTATACACACACATTACACAGAGTCATTCTATACACACACACACACATTATACAGAGTCATTCTATACACACACACACATTACACAGAGTCATTCTATACACACACACACATTACACAGAGTCATTCTATACACACACACACATTATACAGAGTCATTCTATACACACACATTACACAGAGTCATTCTATACACAAACATTACACAGAGTCATTCTATACACACACACACACATTACACAGAGTCATTCTATACACACACACATTACACAGAGTCATTCTATACACACACACATTACACAGAGTCATTGTATACACACACACACATTATACAGAGTCATTCTATACACACACACATTACACAGGATCATTCTATACACACACACACACATTACACAGAGTCATTCTATACACACACATTACACAGAGTCATTCTATACACACACATTACACAGAGTCATTCTATACACACACACATTACACAGAGTCATTCTATACACACACACACATTACACATAGTCATTCTATACACACACACACACATTACACAGAGTCATTCTATACACACACACATTACACAGAGTCATTCTATACACACACATTACACAGAGTCATTCTATACACACACACATTATACAGAGTCATTCTATACACACACACATTACACAGAGTCATTCTATACACACACACACACATTACACAGAGTCATTCTATACACACACATTACACAGAGTCATACTATACACACACACATTACACAGAGTCATTCTATACACACACACACATTACACAGAGTCATTCTATACACACACACATTACACAGAGTCATTCTATACACACACACATTACACAGAGTCATTCTATACACACACATTACACAGAGTCATTCTATACACACACACATTATACAGAGTCATTCTATACACACACACATTACACAGAGTCATTCTATACACACACACACATTACACAGAGTCATTCTATACACACACATTACACAGAGTCATTCTATACACACACACACATTACACAGAGTCATTCTATACACACACACACACACATTACACAGAGTCATTCAATACACACACACACATTACACAGAGTCATTCTTTACACACACACATTACACAGAGTCATTCTATACACACACACACATTACACAGAGTCATTCTATACACACACACATTACACAGAGTCATTCTATACACACACACACACGTTACACAGAGTCATTCTATACACACACACACACACACATTACACAGAGTCATTCTATACACACACACACATTATACAGAGTCATTCTATACACACACACATTACACAGAGTCATTCTATACACACACACACATTACACAGAGTCATTCTATACACACACACATTATACAGAGTCATTCTATACACACACACATTACACAGAGTCATTCTATACACACACACACACATTACACAGAGTCATTCTATACACACACACACATTACAGAGTCATTCTATACACACACACACACATTACACAGAGTCATTCTATACACACACACACACATTACACATAGTCATTCTATACACACACATTACACAGAGTCATTCTATACACACACACACATTACACAGAGTCATTCTTTACACACACACGCACACATTATACACAGTCATTCTATACACACACACACATTACACAGAGTCATTCTTTACACACACACACACACACGCACACATTATACACAGTCATTCTATACACACACACATTACACAGAGTCATTCTATACACACACACATTACACAGAGTCATTCTATACACACACACACATTACACAGAGTCATTCTATACACACGCACACATTACACAGAGTCATTCTATACACACACACACATTACACAGAGTCATTCTATACACACGCACACATTACACAGAGTCATTCTATACACACACACGTTACACAGAGTCATTCTATACACACGCACACATTACACAGAGTCATTCTATACACACACACATTACACAGAGTCATTCTATACACACGCACACATTACACAGAGTCATTCTATACACACACACATTACACAGAGTCATTCTATACACACACACACATTACACAGAGTCATTCTATACACACACACACATTACACAGAGTCATTCTTTACACACACACATACACGCACATTACACATTACACAGAGTCATTCTATACACACACACACACAATAGACAGAGTCATTCTATACACACACACATTACACAGAGTCAATCTTTACACACACACATTACACAGAGTCATTCTTTACACACACACACACGCACACATTATACAGAGTCATTCTTTACACAGACACACACACACATTACACAGAGTCAATCTATACACACACACACACACACACATTACACATTACACAGAGTCATTCTATATACACACACACACATTACTCAGAGCCATTCTATACACACACACATTACACAGAGTCATTCTATACACACACACACACATTACTCAGAGCCATTCTATACACACACACATTACACAGAGTCATTCTATACACACACATTACACGGAGTCATTCTATATACACACACACATTACACAGAGTCATTCTATACACACACACATTACACAGAGTCATTCTATACACACACACACGTTATACAGAGTCATTCTATACACAAACACACATTACACAGAGTCATTCTATATACACACACACGTTACACAGAGTCATTCTATACACACACACACATTACACAGAGTCCTTCTATACACACACACATTACACAGAGTCATTCTATATACACACACACGTTACACAGAGTCATTCTATACACACACACACGTTACACAGAGTCATTCTATACACACACACACATTACACAGAGTCATTCTATATACACACATACATTACACAGAGTCATTCTATACACACACACACGTTACACAGAGTCATTCTATACACACACACACACATTACACAGAGTCATTCTATACACACACATTACACGGAGTCATTCTATACACACACACATTACACAGAGTCATTCTATACACACACATTACACAGAGTCATTCTATACACACACACACATTACACAGAGTCATTCTATACACACACACATTACACAGAGTCATTCTATACACACACACACGTTACACAGAGTCATTCTATACACAAACACACATTACACAGAGTCATTCTATATACACACACACATTACACAGAGTCATTCTATACACACACACACGTTACACAGAGTCATTCTATACACAAACACACATTACACAGAGTCATTCTATACACACACACACGTTACACAGAGTCATTCTATACACACACACACGTTACACAGAGTCATTCTATACACACACACACGTTACACAGAGTCATTCTATACACACACACACACACATTACACAGAGTCATTCTATATACACACACACATTACACAGAGTCATTCTATACACACACACACGTTACACAGAGTCATTCTATACACACACACACATTACACAGAGTCATTCTATATACACACATACATTACACAGAGTCATTCTATACACACACACACGTTACACAGAGTCATTCTATACACACACACACACACATTACACAGAGTCATTCTATACACACACACACACACGTTACACAGAGTCATTCTATACACACACACACACATTACACAGAGTCATTCTATACACACACACACATTACACAGAGTCACTCTACACACACACACACATTACACAGAGTCACTCTACACACACACACACATTACACATAGTCATTCTATACACACACACATGTTACACAGAGTCATTCTATACACACACACACATTACACAGAGTCATTCTATACACACACACACATTACACAGAGTCATTCTATACACACACATTACACAGAGTCATTCTATATACACACACACATTACACAGTCATTCTATACACACACACACACATTACACAGAGTCATTCTATACACACACACACATTACACAGAGTCATTCTATACACACACACACACATTACACAGAGTCATTCTATACAGACACATTACACAAAGTCATTATATACACACACACATTACACAGAGTCATTCTATACACACACACATTACACAGAGTCATTCTATACACACACACACACATTACACAGAGTCATTCTATACACACACACACATTACACAGAGTCATTCTATACACAAACACACACATTACACAGAGTCATTCTATACAGACACATTACACAGAGTCATTATATACACACACACATTACACAGAGTCATTCTATACACACACACACACATTACACATAGTCATTCTATACACACACACACATTACACAGAGTCATTCTATACACACACACACACATTACACATAGTCATTCTATACACACACACACATTACACAGAGTCATTCTATACACACACACATTACTAAGAGTCATTCTATACACACACACACACATTACACAGAGTCATTCTATACACACACATTACACAGAGTCATTATATACACACACACATTACTCAGAGTCATTATATACACACACATTACACAGAGTCATTCTATACACACACAATACACAGAGTCATTATATACACACACACACATTACACAGAGTCATTCTATACACACACATTACTCAGAGTCATTCTATACACACACACACATTACACAGAGTCATTCTATACACACACACATTACACAGAGTCCTTCTATACACACACACATTACACAGAGTCATTCTATACAGACACATTACACAGAGTCATTATATACACACACACACACATTACACAAAGTCATTCTATACACACACACACACATTACACAGAGTCATTCTATACACACACACATTACACAGAGTCATTCTATACACACACACACATTACACAGAGTCATTCTTTACACACACACACACACACACACACATTACACAGAGTCATTCTTTACACACACACACACACACACACACATTACACAGAGTCATTCTATACAGACACATTACACAGAGTCATTATATACACACACACACACATTACACATAGTCATTCTATACACACACACACACATTACACAGAGTCATTCTATACACACACACATTACACAGAGTCATTCTATACACACACACACATTACACAGAGTCATTCTTTACACACACACACACACACACATTACACAGAGTCATTCTATACACACACATTACTCATAGTCATTCTATACACACACACACATTACACAGAGTCATTCTATACACACACACACACATTACACAGAGTCATTCTATACACACACACACATTACTAAGAGTCATTCTATACACACACACACATTACACAGAGTCATTATATACACACACACATTACTCAGAGTCATTCTACACACACACACACATTACACAGAGTCATTCTTTACACACACACACTACACAGAGTCATTCTACACACACACACTACACAGAGTCATTCTATACACACACACACACACACATTACACAGAGTCATTCTATACACACACACACACATTACACAGAGTTATTCTATACACACACATTACACAGAGTCATTCTATACACACACACACACACATTACACAGAGTCATTCTATACACACACACACACACACATTACACAGAGTCATTCTATACACACACACACACACACATTACACAGAGTAATTCTTTACACACACACATTACACAGAGTCATTCTACACACACACATTACACACATTTGGTGGATTACTTTCTACATCTGTAACATTTGTGTAATTTATCCCATGATTTGCAGTTTTTGTGTATATCGCCACATCTTTGATTTGAAAATACAAACACACGTCACACACGGTAGGAGTGAGGAGTTAATGGAAGCTGTTACTGAGATTACCGAGAGCTTCGTACGTCAGGGTGACCTCACGGGAAGTCCCGCCATGACCATACTGGAAGGCCACCTCGTCTCTTTTCCCCTCTCTACCAGGTGTGGTGGTTTCGGTATAACTCAGATCACTCACAATCTTTACATCTAAGAAACAGCCGTAATATCTTCCAGGCTTGTTCTCTATAAACTAATTTAACTCAACCCAACCACCACCAACAACCTGCCAATCAGAGATGTCTTATTATTGGAAACTTCACTTATATTTCATTTTTTTCCCCCAACACTTACAGTGATTACAACATTTTCTCTCAAAAGTACAGGTTAATGCACAAATTACATTGTAGTAGGAAATTATTTGTTTAATCGTTCAGTTGTGTCTGCCTCTCCATGACCCTATGCACTGCAGCACTCTAGGCACATCTGCCTGTGTCTTTGCTTGTGCATATCCCTAAGGTTATCCTGGCAAAGATACTGGAGGGGATTGCCACTTCCTTCTCTGGTGGACTGCAATTTGTCTGACCTCTCTGCTATGACCAGCCCATCTTGGTTGACCCCACATGGCACAGCTCACAGCTTCATTGAGGTACACAGATCCCTTCACGACGACAAGGCATCACGGGACAACAATGGAGGAAATAATAGAGGATCAATTAAAGAAAATCTTTGTAGATGAAATGTCATAAAACCCAACGCCCACCCATGAGGGTTTTTTAGTTTGTTTTCTAACTTGTTAATTTCGGGGTGAAACAGGTGATACGTTGTAGGCTGAGACTGTGGGGGAAACACATGAAAGTAATTCAAGATCACAAGACTCTCCTGAGGACTAGTTAGGTGGCTGTCATGGAGTCCAGATGGACCTATTAGACACATTACTCTGTTCTACAAAGTATCACATTCAACAAAAACTTGATTTTTTATTATTTATTTTAATTTTTAAGATATTAAAACAAAAAAAAACAGATATCAAAGTACATTCAACAAGTAATAAATCCTATATTCTATATTCACGTAAGTATAATGGCGAACATGTACAGACGTCGGCGCGGTTTAAATGACTTCCGCTACATTTTTAAGCGTGAAAATCCCACATAAAGCTCAATGAGCCAACCCATGCTGCCCCATAACCCTTTGCAAGTTCTCACCCTATAGCTCTCTTCCTAATGTACGAGTAGTTTACGTGGCGCTCTCTAAGGCTCTACGTATGCTTGCAAGAAACCGCTCTCACCACGGGCTAAACAATAACAGATATTCTGAAACACATTTTACGACTTGACTATTATTTATTTGTACAGTTCCTTGTGTGATCGCTGCAGGGAAGGAGTTAATAGATATGAATGGCCCCTCCACCTATTCCCCCTCCCCCCAATAAATTAAATAAAGTGTTGTATTTCCCGGGTTTCCATCTAAAGCCAGGAGTCATCGGGGCTCCCTTCCTCCGATCCCCTGGTGCTTTGGCTGGGGGCTCAATAACCTCTTATAACCCCTACCTACTTAGGTCCACCCTAGCCCCTAACAACTCTTCTCTGCTAGGGATGGTTAATACCCCCACCCACCCTAAGTGGCCAATGGACCCCCATATTCCCTATACATAATGAGCAGAGTCTTGCTGACTGGTCTGAGACCCCTCCCCACCCATAATCTCTCTAATCAATGTCAGTGTCCAACTTCATGAGATGTGAAGGGGTTAATTACAATGTAACTATGTAATTGTCACAATATGGATGCTTGAGTCCTCTTACACCCCAATACCAAAGAACCACCACAAGGGGCTCCTGAGCAGATAAACACGCCGGTGGTTTGTGCTATTTTTATTATTTACTCTTTCAGTCTCTTTGTGTTACTCAGAAAAAACTAAGAAACCACCAGAAAGGAGAGTCCGAAACCGACTCTCCCCCCCCCCCCCCCCCCGTCCTGCATCTCTCCTTATTCTCTTATCTCTGCAGACTCCCCTCTTTCCAGGGCTCTTTACATTGATCTTTAGGTGACCCACTAACTATACGATGACCCCCCTAATTACGCCCATCCTGTCAGTGACCCCACCTGTCACACCCATCCTTAAAGTGACCCCACCTCTTCTTAGTATCACCCCATTCTTACCATGACCCTCCATCTTCTCATTATCTGCATCCTTACAGTGATGCTCTCTACTCTTGATGACCCACTATCTATATGGTGACCCCATCTCTGATCATTATCCTCATTGTTAGAGTGACCCAGCATGTCATACCCATCCATAAAGTGACCCTCTTCAAAGTATCACCCAATGCTTACTCTCCATCTCTTCACACTCTTACAGCGACCCTCTCTCTTCCTCTATGAGGTCTCTCCTCTCTCCTGACCTGTCCATGAGTCCTGCCCTCATTTTTAGTGACTCTCCCCGTCTCTTCCTCTGTGAGGTCTCCCTCCTCTCCAACCCTTGTTATTAGTGACTCTCCCCGTCTCTTCCTCTGGGATGCCCCCCCCTCTCCCACCCTTGGTATTAGTGACTCTCCCCTGTGTCTGCCCAGCAGTCTCTTCCCTCTCCCACCCTTGGTATTAGTGACTCTCCCCCGTCTCTCCCCAGCAGTCTTTTCCCTCTCCCACCCTTGGTATTAGTGACTCTCCCCCGTCTCTCCCCAGCAGTCTCTTTCCTCTCCCACACTTGGTATAAGTGACTCTCCCCCGTCTCTTCCCAGCTGTCTCTTCCCTCTCCCACCCTTGGTATTAGTGACTCTCCCCCGTCTCTCCCCAGCAGTCTTTTCCCTCTCCCACCCTTGGTATTAGTGACTCTCCCCCATCTCTCCCCAGCATCTCTTTCCTCTCCCACACTTGGTATTAGTGACTCTCCCCCATCTCTTCCCAGCTGTCTCTTCCCTCTCCCACCCTTGGTATTAGTGACTCTCCCCCGTCTCTCCCCAGCAGTCTCTTCCCTCTCCCACCCTTGGTATTAGTGACTCTCCCCCGTCTCTCCCCAGCAGTCTCTTTCCTCTCCCACCCTTTGTATTAGAGACTCTCTCCTCAGCAGTCTCTTCCCTCTCCCACCCTTGGTATTAGTGACTCTCCCCCATCTCTCCCCAGCAGTCTCTTTCCTCTCCCACCCTTTGTATTAGAGACTCTCTCCTCAGCAGTCTCTTCCCTCTCCCATCCTTGGTATTAGTGACTCTCCCCTGTCTCTCCCCAGCAGTCTCTTCCCTCTCCCACACTTGGTATTAGTGACTCTCCCCCGTCTCTCCCCAG
This sequence comes from Discoglossus pictus, assembly GCA_027410445.1. Lineage (NCBI taxonomy): Eukaryota > Metazoa > Chordata > Amphibia > Anura > Alytidae > Discoglossus > Discoglossus pictus. The sequence goes on along the minus strand of CM050164.1, from coordinate 5,805,730 downwards.
CAGTCTCTTCTCTCTCCCACCGTTGGTATTAGTGACTCGCCCCGTCTCTCCCCAGCAGTCTCTTTCCTCTCCCACCCTTGGAATTAGTGACTCTCTCCCCAGCAGTCTCTTCCCTCTCCCACCCTTGGTATTAGTGACTCTCCCCCGTCTCTCACCAGCAGTCTCTTTCCTCTCCCACCCTTGGTATTAGTGACTCTCTCCCCAGCAGTCTCTTTCCTCTCCCACCCTTGGTATTAGTAACTCTCCCCTGTCTCTCCCCAGCAGTCTCTTCCCTCTCCCACCCTTGGTATTAGTGACTCTCTCCCCAGCAGTCTCTTTCCTCCGCCACCCTTGGTATTAGTGACTCTCTCCCCAGCAGTCTCTTCCCTCTCCCACCCATGGTATTAGTGACTCTCCCCCATCTCTCCCCAGCAGTCTCTTCCCTCTCCCATCCTTGGTAATAGTGACTCTCCCCTGTCTCTCCCCAGCAGTCTCTTTCCTCTCCCACCCTTGGTATTAGTGACTCTCCCCGGCAGTCTCTTCCCTCTCCCACCCTTGGTATTTGTGACTTTCCCCCGTCTCTCCCCAGCAGTCTCTTCCCTCTCCCACCCATGGTATTAGTGACTCTCCCCTGTCTCTCCCCAGCAGTCTCCTCCCTCTCCCATCCTTGGTAATAGTGACTCTCCCCTGTCTCTCCCCAGCAGTCTCTTTCCTCTCCCACCCTTGGTATTAGTGACTCTCCCCGTCTCTCCCCAGCAGTCTCTTTCCTCTCCCACCCTTGTTATTAGTGACTCTCCCCAGTCTCTCCCCAGCAGTCTCTTCCCTCTCCCACCATTGGTATTAGTGACTCTCCCCTGTCTCTCCCCAGCAGTCTCTTCCCTCTCCCATCCTTGGTAATAGTGACTCTCCCCTGTCTCTCCCCAGCAGTCTCTTTCCTCTCCCACCCTTGGTATTAGTGACTCTCCCCGGCAGTCTCTTCCCTCTCCCACCCTTGGTATTTGTGACTTTCCCCCGTCTCTCCCCAGCAGTCTCTTCCCTCTCCCACCCATGGTATTAGTGACTCTCCCCTGTCTCTCCCCAGCAGTCTCCTCCCTCTCCCATCCTTGGTAATAGTGACTCTCCCCTGTCTCTCCCCAGCAGTCTCTTTCCTCTCCCACCCTTGGTATTAGTGACTCTCCCCGTCTCTCCCCAGCAGTCTCTTTCCTCTCCCACCCTTGTTATTAGTGACTCTCCCCAGTCTCTCCCCAGCAGTCTCTTCCCTCTCCCACCATTGGTATTAGTGACTCTCCCCGTCTCTCCCCAGCAGTCTCTTTCCTCTCCCACCCTTGTTATTAGTGACTCTCCCCAGTCTCTCCCCAGCAGTCTCTTCCCTCTCCCACCATTGGTATTAGTGACTCTCACCCGTCTCTCCCCAGCAGTCTCTTTCCTCTCCCACCCTTGGTATTAGTGACTCTCCCCGGCAGTCTCTTCCCTCTCCCACCATTGGTATTAGTGACTCTCCCCCATCTCTCCCAGCAGTCTCTTCCCTGTCTTTGCACTTTTTTAGTTGGATCTCTCTTTTCTCAGCGGCTCTGATTAATTCCAGGATTCTTTGTGTTCTGAGAAAAAATCCCAAACAATAAATAAATTCCAACCATTTACACAAATAAATATCTCTGTGTCATCTGGGAGTTTTCTGCTTTTCATCATCGAGATTAATAATAATCCGTCAATGTGGGAACCAGTCTGTTAACTCTTCCATTACTGGATAGATTTCCTGAGAAACACAGATTCAGAGCCTATTTTATTTACCTACAAAGCAGAGACATAGAGGAACACAGCAAAGGTCCAAGTTATTGCAGAAACAAAAATACACAAATAAATTATAATTACAAATAACAAAATGACAATGTTGTGGAAGTTATATTTGCTACAATGGAAATGTGGAATCCTAAATGCCAGTGTTTTCAATGGGGCAAATGGAAAGCTTCTCAGTTTACAAGGACATACCATGCCGGTTACATATAAAAGTGAAAGGTTTAAAGGTTGTGGCCATATTCAATTGAGTAATTGTAAGTTATTGGAGCCCGTAAACTAATTAACTATTCAATTGGCGTGTTTTAGCTATCGGCAAACGATCTGCGGGGTTACAGGCTGAAAATCCCTGCGGTTGTAGAAACCGTATTTGATCTGTCAAGGCCGCAAATGTTACAATCGCTAAAATCGCTAATCACTTTTCAATTGCTACAAATCCCCAAGGACAGAGATGTCTTCAAACATGCAAACGGCAAATGTAGCCAAATATAGTACGGGTTCCATATAGGACCTGCAAAGGATTTACTGACTAGTTTGTAACACTGCAAAAGACAATTAAAACACACCAATGGACTTTATAATATGGGAAAGTACAACAATCCCCAAGGAACAAATAGGCCTTAAAAACATAGAGCCTCATTCAATTCGGACAGTTAAATGCCAGTGTGACGAGATCAGTCTCGTCAATGCGAATTGGAGAAGCTTGGAGGCCCACATTCTGCCTTTTGACTACGGCCCATGTTGACTTTCCACCTACAAAGACATAGAAGCCATGTTCCATTCGGTCAGAAAGGACTGTGATCTAACTTTTGAACCACTGGACCAATTTGTATCATTTTGACACATGTTTGTATTTGGAGTATGCTGATTCTGAAAATGTATGTTTTATGTGAATGTGATGCATACTTTTAAAGTTATGAAAAATGTGTAGATATGTGTTACAGATTCTGACCATCCCCCATTAGGTAAACACAGGGTGTCGCCAGGACTTGAACAAAGGGCCAGTGTATGGGGTTTCCCAGGGGCATAGACGAGGAGCAAACAGGAAGTTTCCATGAGGACAGTCTGGGTGAGAATGAGCATGGTAGCCATGCCTGGGGGGTGGCCCATGGGAGGAGTCTCATGGTTCCTACCCTGTCTGATTGGCCATAGGTAATTAGGGGCCGACCTAAGGTAGTGACTGCCCCTACGGTGTATGTGGAAATGGGTTTTTATATATGTCTTGGTTTTAATAAAGAAGAGAGTTCTCTGCTTGACCCTCAACCACAGAGCGTGTGTCTCGTGCTTGGGGGAATGGGTGTCCTGCAGTAGCTGTCCCTATAGCACTGGACGGGCGGATCGGCTAAAAAGGCCTGGGCGCCCCCTTCTATGTGTGGGGGGGGGTACCGTTACACTGGTGGCAAGCGGCGGAATTGTTCCCACAGCCAGAAGGACAGCTACAGGAGACACCATTCTGTGGATATACAAGTTGGGGGCAACGCATGTCCCAGCACAGCGACCCTAAAAGCAGCAGAATGGAACCAGCAGTGCTATACGAGGATGAGGACCTGGATGGCCGGGATGCATTAAGGAAAGGCATCTGGTACCAGGCCCTGGATAATGTACAATACCAGTGGGGTGAGAGTCTCCCCAGTGAAGAGCAACGGTTGCAGAAGCAAGTGGCCCTGCGCATGCCCTTCCTGGGAGAGCAGCCCCTTGAGGAATGGGTGGAGGAACTCAAGCTCCGTGCATGGCAGGAGCTATGGCTGGAGGATGCCTACCAGGCGCTCTGGTGGTATATGGCACAGTATATACCCTGGACAGCCGAGCATGACAAGCCAGAGGGAGAGGAGTTTGATGGTCCTGGCTTGTTATGGGAGTCATTTGCAGAGCCTGACTTCGGGAGCCCTGCGCAGACCAGACTTGAGGATATTTTCTATGAGAGGGAGGCTAGGCATGACTGGGATGACCCCCATGAGGTAGAGCAAGACCTTGTTCACCTAGCAACCCTGGAGTGGGAACTGGAGAAGGACTACCGAGATCTCTTCCACTCCATTGGGAAGGCTCAGCATTACAACAAGGTGAGAGACCCAGATCCAGACCCCTTCAGCTGGGAAGATATTGTAGAAATTTATTGGGAGGAATCCCAGGCGGCAGGTGGAGATGGGACCGAGGTCTCTCCACCGGCCCTACAGGGATGCTGGGTGGCTAGCCCAGATCCCCAGTGCCAGTGTGAAGTGCAGGGAGTGGAGAGCATTGTCTCCCCTCCCCAGCGGAAGTGTACCTTGCAAGGAGAGGAGAGCAGCGTCCTCCCTCCCCAGCGTCAGGGTGAGCTGCAGGGAATTGAGAGCTCAGACTCCATTCCCCATCGACAGAGTGATATGCAGGGAATTGGGAGCCCCGTCTCCATTCTCCAGCAACAGGCTGAGCTACCAGGGGCAGAGACGGTCGGTCCTGTCCCCCAGCAACAGGGCTGTTTAGCCAAAGGGGAGACCGTCGGTCTCCCCACCCTACAACCAGGCCCCAAACAGGCTACTTCCGTGGTAGCGCTGGCACCAGGGCAGAGCACCGCTGGTCTCTGCCCACTAAGCAACCCACCAAGGCAGCTTACCAGTGCCCAGCACAGCCGTGGTGAGGCACCTGGACATGGACAAGTTTCTCCTCTACCCAGGTGTAGTAACCAGTTATTGTGGGTGGGCTGTACTGTTGATTGTGTTTTGTGGGTGGCCTTCTGGACTAGCCCGGAATCTGACCGGCAGGAGGTCAGATATCCGGTTAGTCTTTTTGGAAAGGGGGAGAGATGTGACGAGATCAGTCTCGTCAATGCGAATTGGAGAAGCTTGGAGGCCCACATTCTGCCTTTTGACTACGGCCCATGTTGACTTTCCACCTACAAAGACATAGAAGCCATGTTCCATTTGGTCAGAAAGGACTGTGATCTAACTTTTGAACCACTGGACCAATTTGTATCATTTTGACACATGTTTGTATTTGGAGTATGCTGATTCTGAAAATGTATGTTTTATGTGAATGTGATGCATACTTTTAAAGTTATGAAAAATGTGTAGATATGTGTTACAGATTCTGACCATCCCCCATTAGGTTAACACAGGGTGTCGCCAGGACTTGAACAAAGGGCCAGTGTATGGGGTTTCCCAGGGGCATAGACAAGGAGCAAACAGGAAGTTTCCATGAGGACAGTCTGGGTGAGAATGAGCATGGTAGCCATGCCTGGAGGGTGGCCCATGGGAGGAGTCTCATGGTTCCTACCCTGTCTGATTGGCCATAGGTAATTAGGGGCCGACCTAAGGTAGTGACTGCCCCTACGGTGTATGTGTAAATGGTTTTTTATATATGTCTTGGTTTTAATAAAGAAGAGAGTTCTCTGCTTGACCCTCAACCACAGAGCGTGTGTCTCGTGCTTGGGGGAATGGGTGTCCTGCAGTAGCTGTCCCTATAGCACTGGACGGGCGGATCGGCTAAAAAGGCCTGGGCGCCCCCTTATATGTGTGGGGGGTACCGTTACAGCCAGAGATTGAGTTGCAGGCTCCAACTGGTCTCCGATTGCAATGCTATTCAATTGGCCAGGCTGGCAAGTTAGGTGCCGGTCCCGAAAATCGAAACACCATGCCGTTGGACGAAGCATTTCCGGGCTTGAACATGTTAAGGGAGCAAGCTCCTAACTCCTGATACAAAAACAGCCAATGGAAACAGAGATCGGCATCAAGTCCCACCTCCTACGGGCTTCAGCTTCCAAACCCGTTGGACTTTGAAATCCAACCTCCATTTTTCAAAGTCCTACAGGCTTGGAGGTTGAAGCCCATAGGACTTCACATTGTTGCTGTGCTCAATATTACACGAAAATTGAACATGAAATAAAGTATTGGAGAATGTTGAGCTATTAATTCTAAGACGTAACATCACTTAATAAAAGTACAATATTGCTTTTTTATTTGCTTTTAAAGTGTTCCGATTTGTCATTAAGCCCTTTGCGAGACCTCCTTGGTACCAGTAACTTTTGGTTAGATATTTGTCATTTGCGGGCTTAATGGAGTGGTTAGCAAGGGGAAATCAGAGCAATTGAATAGCAATTTGCGATTTTAGCCTTGTGACAGTGAAATATGAAAGTGAACTGTGAGTTGTCTGACATCTCTGCAATGACCTGCCCACCGAGAGTGAGCCTACATGGCATAGCTCACAGCTTCATTGACGTACACAAGAAACTTCACCACCACAAGGTAGCTATCCAGAAGGGGAGCATACACTACACCAATCTGCTCTAACTCATCAGGAAGGGCCGCAAACACACATGGAGGCTGTGCAGAGGCACGTGGAGCAACAGCCAACTCACCTCCATCAGGGGTAATCTCCGCCACGCCCATCCTGGAAAGTACCACGCCATGTTCCAAGATGTATACCAGTTATCATTTGTTGACATCCTATTAAGTGTTTTGCTATCAATTGATTCACATTTTCACCTGTCATATTGTAATCCAGACTTCAGGGGAATGTGGATACTCCACAGAATCACAAATTGGACCTCTCATGTGTACTAACCCTATATTACTATATATTATATATATTATTATAGGATATTTCATGATGATATTGTTACTATTATTATTGTTATTAGTATTGTTATTATTATTATATGCATTAATCTATTGCATAGTAACTAGGGTTCATTAGTTTACATATATAGGAATGTGACAAACATGTGATGTAAGTGGATGTCCCAAAACCCCAACCATTGACAACACACTGACACGGTGATAACGCTATAACAAAGCTTTATTTCATACACAAAGCACAAACAGAAATTGACAAGACTGTGCATTAATATCATGGGTGTGGTGTGGACGGATCCCGGGAGAGCAAGAGTCTTTTGGGGAAAAAGGGGATACCTACAGGGGGTAATGTCATAGTCTACAATACTAGAATAAGCATGATGCATAGCACCTACCAGTGTCACATGTGGTCACTACACTGCTGCAACGGGAATGTGAGGAAAAAAAGGATCATCAGAAATCACACCATTTAATAGAGGTATCCAGTAATGTGCATAGCACTTACTTCTGGTGATCATCTGCTCCATTTAATAGACACATAAACATCTGGACTATCTCATCCATACCAGTTTCACACATACAGTGTGTTCCTAAAACAAAAATCTAAAGAAAGATGGTAAAAATAAAAAAGGTGGACTAGGATAAAAATATAACACAAACAACATGCGTGTACAGTACAGTACTAAATACTGTAACTGTAACAATATACCAACTCACCTGATTCCCATCTGTAAGCATTACTAACCATTAGCAAGTTCTCAGGATAACTCACTGGCCATGACCATTAATAATGATGTGTTATCACACAATATATGCTTAGCTGTGACAAACGTCAGTGGTCAAGGTGTACTATCACCTTCTCAATCAGATATTGTTAATTAACAATGACATGATATCAATCAGCTATCTAACTGATAGCACATGTTAAAGGATACTCATGATATCAGCAATAGGGAAAAATAGCCGTTAATACGGAGAGGACACAAAGGTCAGCAGCCCCAAGGATCTGCTCTCAGACTGATATTGAGGTCAGGATCACATGCTTCACTAGTGCACATATTAATGCTGGCTGTCATTAACATGCCATTGTGAGACTTTGCAAGTCCACCGCCATTGCGGTTTTAGTCTACATTTAAGCTAACAACAATCATGTCTGAGATATCTGGCTATATGATAGCTTTAAGATTGTGGGAGCTACATGTTTAAGGGGGGATGTCATTAAAGGCATGTCTATTTAAAAGGCACTGGAAATATCTTACAATTACTTAATTTCCATGACAATGCTTGCAGATGCAGAAGATGCCTTCATGGACCTGAATTGTGCCTTAAGAAAAAAAAAACACCTGCAAAATAAGGCCCTAAAAAAAGATAGACACTGCAGTATCTCTTCTCAACAGCATTCCTCACTGACCATCAATTGGTGACTAGTGATGTCGCGAACATAAAATTTTCGGTTCGCGAACCGCAAACGCAAACCGCCGCAAATGTTCGCGAACCGGCGAACCGCCTTAGACTTCAATGGGCAGGCGGATTTTAAAACCCACAGGGACTCTTTCTGGCCACAATAGTGATGGAAAAGTTGTTTTAAGGGGACTAACACCTGGACTGTGGCATGCCGGAGGGGGATCCATGTCAAAACTCCCACGGAAAATTACATAGTTGATGCAGAGTCTGGTTTTAATCCATAAAGGGCATAAATAACCTAACATCCCCCTCCATCATCATCCTCCCCTATATCTCTTTACCCCCTCCCTCATCATCCTCCCCAGTGTCTCTTTCCCCCCTTCCTCATCACCCTCCCCTGTGTCTCATCCCCCCTCCCTCATCATCCTCCCACCTCCCTTATCATCCTCCCCTGTATCTCTTTACCCCCTCCCTCATCATCCTCCCCTGTGTCTCTTCCCCCCTCCATCATCATCCTCTCCTGTGTCTCTTTCCCCCCTCCCTCATCATCCTCCCCTGTGTCTCTTTCCCCCCTCCCTCATCCTCCTCCCCTGTGTCTCTTTTCCCCCTCCCTCATCATCTTCCCCTGTGTCTCTTCCCCCCCTCCCTCATAATCCTGCCCTGTGTCTCTTTCCCCCCTTCCTCATCACCCCCCCTGTATCTCTTTATCCCTCCCTCATCATCCTCCCCTGTATCTCTTTACCCCCTCCCTCATCATCCTCCCCTGTGTCTCTTCCCCCCTCCATCATCATCCTCCCCTGTGTCTCTTTCCCCCCTTCCTCATCACCCTCTCCTGTATCTCTTTACCCCTCCCTCATCATCCTCCCCTGTATCTCTTTACCCCCTCCCTCATCATCCTCCCCTGTGTCTCTTTGCCCCTTCCTCATCACCCTCCCCTGTGTCTCATCCCCCCTCCCTCATCATCCTCCCACCTCCCTCATCATCCTCCCCTGTATCTCTTTACCCCCTCCCCCATCATCCTCCCCTGTGTCTGTTTCCCCCTCCCTCATCATCTTCCCCTGTGTCTGTTTCCCCCCTCCCTCATCATCCTCCCCTGTGTCTTTCCCCCACTCCCTCATCATCCTCCCCCTCCCTTGGTGATAAGGGGAGGAAGAGACACAGGGATAAGTGTGAGGGGTGTTAGGGTAAGGGGTGTTAGGGATAAGGGTGAGGGGGTTAGGTGTTAGGGTGAGGGGTGTTAGGGATAAGTGTGAGGGGTGTTAGGGTTAGGGTGAGGGGTGTTAGGGATAAGTGTGAGGGGTGTTAGGGATAAGTGTGAGGGGTGTTAGGGTTAGGGTGAGGGGTGTTAGGGATAAGTGTGAGGGGTGTTAGGGTTAGTTTGAGGGGTGTTAGGGATAAGTGTGAGGGGTGTTAGGGTTACAGTGAGGGGTGTTAGGGATAAGTGTAAGGGGTGTTAGGGTTAGGTGTTAGGGTTAGGTGTTAGGGATAAGTGTGAGGGGTGTTAGGATTAGGGTGAGGGGTGTTAGGGATAAGTGTAAGGGGTGTTAGGGTTAGGGTTAGGTGTTAGGGATAAGTGTGAGGGGTGTTAGGGTTAGGGTGAGGAGTGTTAGGGATAAGTGTAAGGGGTGTTAGGGTTAGGTGTTAAGGTTAGGTGTTAGGGATAAGTGTGAGGGGTGTTAGGGTTAGGGTTAGGTGTTAGGGATAAGTGTGAGGGGTGTTAGGGTTAGGGTGAGGGGTGTTAAGGATAAGTGTGAGGGGTGTTAGGGTTAGGGTGAGGGGTGTTAGAGATAAGTGTGAGGGGTGTTAGGGTAAGGGGTGTTAGGGATAAGGGTGAGGGGGTTAGGTGTTAGGGTGAGGGGTGTTAGGGATAAGTGTGAGGGGTGTTAGGGTTAGGGTGAGGGGTGTTAGGGATAAGTGTGAGGGGTGTTAGGGTTAGGGTGAGGGGTGTTAGGGATAAGTGTGAGGGGTGTTAGGGTAAGGGGTGTTAGGGATAAGGGTGAGGGGGTTAGGTGTTAGGGTGAGGGGTGTTAGGGATAAGTGTGAGGGGTGTTAGGGTTAGGGTGAGGGGTGTTAGGGATAAGTGTGAGGGGTGTTAGGGATAAGGGTGAGGGGGTTAGGTGTTAGGGTAAGGGGTGTTAGGGATAAGTGTGAGGGGTGTTAGGGTTAGGGTGAGGGGTGCTAGGGATAAGTGTAAGGGGTGTTAGGGTTAGGTGTTAGGTGTTAGGGATAAGTGTGAGGGGTGTTAGGGTTAGGGTGAGGGGTGTTAGGGATAGGTGTTAGGGTGAGGGGTGTTAGGGATAAGTGTGAGGGGTGTTAGGTTTAGGTGTTAGGGTTAGGTGTTATGGATAAGTGTGAGGGGTGTTAGGGTTAGGGTAAGGGGTGTTAGGGATAAGTGTGAGGGGTGTTAGGGTTAGGGTGAGGGGTGTTAGGGATAGGTGTTAGGGTGAGGGGTGTTAGGGATAAGTGTGAGGGGTGTTAGGGTTAGGTGTTAGGGTTAGGTGTTATGGATAAGTGTGAGGGGTGTTAGGGTAAGGGGTGTTATGGATAAGTGTGAGGGTTGTTAGGGTTAGGGTGAGGGGTGTTAGGGATAAGTGTGAGGGGTGTTAGGGTTAGGGTGAGGGGTGTTAGGGATAAGTGTGAGGGGTGTAAGGGTTAGGGTGAGGGGTTTTAGGGATAAGTGTGAGGGGTGTTAGGGTTAGGGGTGTTAGGGATAAGTGTGAGGGGTGTTAGGGTTAGGGATGTTAGGGATAAGTGTGAGGGGTGTTAGGGTTAGGGTGAGGGGTGTTAGGGATAAGTGTAAGGGGTGTTAGCGTTAGGTGTTAGGGTTAGGTGTTAGGGATAAGTGTGAGGGGTGTTAGGGTTAGGGTGAGGTGGTGTTAGGGATAAGTGTAAGGGGTGTTAGGGTTAGGTGTTAGGGTTAGGTGTTAGGGATAAGTGTGAGGGGTGTTAGGGTTAGGGTGAGCGGTGTTAAGGATAAGTGTGAGGGGTGTTAGGGTTAGGGTGAGGGGTGTTAGGGATAAGTGTGAGGGGTGTTAGGGTAAGGGGTGTTAGGGATAAGGGTGAGGGGGTTAGGTGTTAGGGTGAGGGGTGTTAGGGATAAGTGTGAGGGTTGTTAGGGTGAGGGGTGTTAGGGATAAGTTTTAGGGGTGTTAGGGTTAGGGTGAGGGGTGTTAGGGATAAGTGTGAGGGGTGTTAGGGTTAGGGTGAGGGGTGTTAGGGATAAGTGTGAGGGGTGTTATGGTTAGGGTGAGGGGTGTTAGGGATAAGTGTAAGGGGTGTTAGGGTTGGGTGCTAAGGTGAGGGGAGGATGATGATAAGGGGGGGAAGAGACACAGGGGTGTCCTTGCAGCAGAGATCAAAAGAGTCCTTCAGGACTGTATTGCACACTGTGTACAGTAGCCTAGCTATGGTTTTCCCTATTGATGCAGTATCACCTACACTCAGCCTCCTCTCAGTAAGACTGCAAGTTAGTTATGATTCCAAAATGGCTGCTGTCCATGAGTTCGAAGGCTCTGGAAGGGAGTGTATGCTGCTGATTGGCTGGAATGTGTCTGCTGACTGTGACATGCAGGGTCAAAGTTTGCTCAATGATAAAGTATAGGGGGCGGGTCAAATATCGCATATGTTCTCAGTTCGCCGCGAACGCGAACATGCTATGTTCGGCGGGAACAGTCCGCCGGCGAACTATTCGGGAGATCTCTATTGGTGACATGTTAAACAGAACCCTATGTGTCCACAGAGAAGAGGATCATGTACGATGTAATGGGAGGTAGCAATCTGCATACAAAATATTACCATCACATAGGCCATGATCCAAGACTCTGTAGCCAGGCTAGATTAGGTTTACACTGAGGAGTGCTGTTGAGAAGGCACAAACATATGCACAGCCCCTACATCCTCTTCCGCCTAGCATCAGGGCCCAAATCCCCCGCGGGTGGCCCCGTCTCCCTGGTCGTTGTTGGTGGGGGGGAGGCATCCCCCCAGGAGGCAGCGGAAACAGCAGTAGCGGTGCGGGTTGTAGTGGTGGTAGCGGAGGAATGGGGAGAGGAGAGGAGTGGCCAGGCGGCGAGTGGGTGGGGGGATGCCTCTGGGGTGGAGGAGGCGGGCCTAGGGACATTGCTTCTGCAGTCACTTGCTGGATTGTGCTCTGGTCCGCCCCCATCCTGAGCAGCCTGTCAAGGTACGAATCTGTCATCAGATGGTGCCTGCTCTCCTCCCTTTTGCACCTGGTCAGGCTGCGCATGACCTCCGCATGATTGACGAAGATGCTGGCCTGGATCCCCTGCAGACACTTCAGTTGCTGACATGGGATGGCCAATATCTCCACCTGAGCAGCCAGGCTTGGTGGTGGTGGGGATGGAGGACCCTGGGGGGAAGCATTGCTGGGTGAGGAGGTGGCGGTGGTGGTGGCCCAGTGGGGAGGGATTGGTGCCCGGCTGGAGCCTGAGTCCATAATTCAGGTGGTGGTGGTGGGCAATCAGACGCACCACTGGGGGGAGGAGGAGGTGGGGGCAAGCCCCACTCATCCCTGCAGTAGGAGGGCCCTGGTGATAAGATCACAGTCTCTGGAGCCCTCGGCTCCTCTTCTTTCCTCCTCCCCCTGATCTGGTTCCTACTTGGCAGAGCTCAGTTCCTAAAGTACTGCTCCGATGCAGCCGACGCGACCGCCCCAGGCTCACCACTGGACCCAGACCTCCTTGATGCTGAAAGAGAGAAAAGAAAGGTATATGTGATTAGTATGATGAATCATACATTGTTTTGTGTTCACTCCTAACTATCTGACATTTAGACTTGAACCTGGATGATTCTCCTAATTGCAACTGAGATTAGCTATCATTTGCTAGATTTGATCTATTCCTTATGATCTTGATTACTGTTGTGGATGGCAATCCTTTGCTCACTTGTCTGCCCCTGAGGTCTGCCCCTCTCCTGAACTATCACACCCCTAGCATCAGGCCCCTCCCCCTCTGACCCTGAACTTTGGGTGCCTATCTCTAGGGGCCACCACCCACCTCCTCTTCTCCACTCTCCTCCTCCACCTCTCCACTTTCCTCCTCCTCTCCACTCTCCTCCACCTCTCCACTCTTCTGCTCCTCCTCGCCACTCTCCTCCACCTTACCACTCACCTCATCCTCCTCCTCTTAACTCTGCTCCTCCTCTCCTACACCACTCCTCACCTCCTCCTTTCCTCCATCACTCCTCATCTCCTCCACCTCTCCTCCACCACTCACCTCCTCCTCTCCTCCATCACTCCTCCTGGAACCTCATGGATTAATATACATGGTGGACCCAATAGTGCTTGGCATTTTCTTCCAGACTGTCCACAAACAATTACCACAGCACCGACTGGGAAGGGGTTAATAGCATCTTACTAATAAATATAAATGAGCACCTGCTGATCTTTATGTTCATGGAACAACAAAAAGGCAAAACAGTTTAAAAACATTAGTTTCAATATCAGAAGCTGAATTTCAGTTTCAGTGCAATGTGGTGACAAATAACATCTGTGTTTGTTAAAATAATCGGTTTTATTTCAGAAAGAGGGGAGGGGGGTTGCCCTCTTTACTGTAACATAAACATAGTCCCCTCTGAGCTGGATATTGCCAAAAAAAGAAAATCAAAAGAACATAATACATTATAGAATGGACATCCTTGCATATAGATAGGGCATCCGTACATATAGATAGGGCATCCGTACATATAGAATGGGCATCCGTACATATAGAATGGGCATCCGTACATATAGAAGGGGCATCCGTACATATAGAAGGGGCATTCGTACATATAGAAGGGGCATCCGTACATACTGTATAGATGGGGCATCCATACATATAGATAGGGCATCCGTACATATAGATGGGGCATCCGTACATATAGAAGGGGCATCCGTACATATAGAAGGGGCATCCGTACATATAGATGGGGCATCCGTACATATAGAATGGGCATCCGTACATATAGAATGGGCATCCGTACATATAGAAGGGGCATCGGTACATATAGAAGGGGCATCGGTACATATAGAAGGGGCATCCGTACATATAGATGGGGGCATCCGTGCATATAGATGGGGCATCCGTACATATAGATGGGGCATCCGTACATATAGAATGGGCATCCGTACATATAGAATGGGCATCCATACATATAGAAGGGGCATTTGTACATATAGATGGTGCATCCCTACATATAGATAGGGCATCCATACATATAGAAGGGGCATCCGTGCATATAGATGGAGCATCCGTACATATAGATGGGGCATCCGTACATATAGAAGGGTCATCCGTACATATAGATGGGGCATCCGTACATATAGAATGGGCATCCGTACATATAGAATGGGCATCCGTACATATAGAAGGGGCATCGGTACATATAGAAGGGGCATCGGTACATATAGAAGGGGCATCCGTACATATAGATGGGGGCATCCGTGCATATAGATGGGGCATCCGTACATATAGATGGGGCATCCGTACATATAGAATGGGCATCCGTACATATAGAATGGGCATCCATACATATAGAAGGGGCATTCGTACATATAGATGGTGCATCCCTACATATAGATAGGGCATCCATACATATAGAAGGGGCATCCGTGCATATAGATGGGGCATCCGTACATATAGATGGGGCATCCGTACATATAGATGGGGAATCTGTACATATAGAAGGGGTATCAATACATATAGATGGGGCATCCATACATACAGATGGGGCATTTATACATATAGAAGGGGCATCTTTACATATAGAAGGGGCATACATACATACAGAAGGGGCATTCATACATATAGAAGTGGCATCCATACATATAGAAGTGGCATCCGTACATATAGATGGGGCATCCGTACATAAATGGGACCTCCATACATATAGAAGGAGCATCCGTACATATAGATGGGGCATCCGTACATATAGAACCCAAAGAAGATATGTACTCCCAAAAAACAGTGTATTCCCAGATAGGGACTTGAGGATGATGTGGGAGAGCTATTAAAACTGATAAAGAGCTTTGGCCAATAGACTGGGAAATATTATATATAGACTTTCATTAAAGGGACATGGAAATAAATACTTTATTTCTTGCATTTAAGAGCATGTGTTAAACAATACCAAAAGGTGTTTTACATGTCCTATTAAAGGGTGTCCAGTTGGGCATCTTACAATCCAGATTTGACCACCTGCCTTCAGTTTACAGCAATTCCTCTAGGTTGTGAATTCAGGGTTACCTCAGTGCCCAGCTTAGGTAGTCAGTCCATTAACAACAAGTCCACATGATACAGAATCAGGCCAATAGTCTCTTAGCCTTGGACCAGCTTAAGAAAATAACAAAGAGGTCATTCCATGTGGTGCCCAGAATGACACCATGTCTTATGTGTATAAAAAAACAGAGAACTTTTATAGACACATCACCCTCTTATATCCACTACGAGTTCTTTCTATGTCTGGAAACCTGTCTGTCAAAATCCTGTCATTAGTGTGACAACAGTACTATTACCTGCCATTTGTGGTGAAGGAGACTATCAGTCTATTGTAGTCTGATCAGATGCCATCCTTCTTCTTGCCACTAACTCTGTGAGGTAATTTGCACCTTAATGTCATCAATTTGGCCTTCCTTTCCCTGGAAAGCAGCAGGGTAGGGGGTGCTAATAGGAATATGCCTCTTTGAGACATGTTTCCTCCTCAGGTCCTATGGTTGAAATATTGTACAACAATGATAATAAATGTGTTTATTTTTTTAACATGCAACTTGTAGGTGACAACTGGTAAAAAGTTTTTTGTTTTGTGCTATTCTCTTTTGTGTTTGTCTAAGTTGCCATTAGTGTTGTAGGTTACAGGGTTAGGCTTACAGTGTTAGTTATGTTGCAGTGAATTTTGACATTGCCGCACACCAAACAGGATAGATCTTTCTATTTTGTTTTACTTGTTATACTGTACCTGTTGTGTTGAATTATTAGTTGTGTGTAAAGGACAGAGGGTCTCCTGCTGGCAATCTTCCTGTGACAGTCTTCAGGCAGTGTCTGTTAAAAAAGATAGACAGAAATGCAAATGTTGAATTATTATTTTTTTTGACTAAGACCATAGTATTTTTGTTAATCAAATGAATTTGTATACATTACCTGTTGGGTTTAATTTGTTGTCTGTAAATTGCTGCAGATTTGACAGTCCGTGTTACACTGTGCAGCGCTGCAAATTATTCTGTGAAATGCAGGGTAAATATACATCTCTATTTTTTTGTTGTTGTTACAAGTATACATTTTATGTAGTAAAATATATCTTAATAAAAGCTATGTTCTTGTTGAAATTTCTCCTTTTTTCTTCTTTTGAAATTTACAGCATTTTACCCCACGTAAATATCTATCTGTGTTTGAAATCTTACTATACATGAATAATGTCTTCAAATTGCTTCTGTACATTAATATTTTTTTTTACAATATTTGAAAGGCAAGTTTTTTATTTTTTATAAATTATTCTTGTATTAATGAATGCTGCAAGTTTATATATGTTTTAAATGTTACTGTACATGAATAACATTGTTCTTGGCAATATTTGAAACCATATACCATATATACTCGAGTATAAGCCGACCCGAGTATAAGCCGAGGCACCCATTTTACCATAAAATACTGGGTAAAATGAGTGACTCGAGTATAAGCCGAGGGTGGGAAATGTGCTGCCCCCTGTGTCCCTCTTGTGCCCTCTGTGTCCCCCTCTCTTTCCGTGTCTCTTCTCCCCTCTCCCTTCCCTGTGTCTCTTCTCCCCTCTCCCTTCCCTGTGTCTCTTCCAACCTCTCCCTTCCCTGTGTCTTTTCCCCCCTCCCTTATCACCCTCCACAACCCCACTCCTCAACCTCCCCCCTCATCCTTAACCTCCCTCCTCATCCTCAACCTCCCTCCTCATCCTCAACCTCCCTCCTCATCCTCAACCTCCCT
The DNA here is from genome assembly GCA_027410445.1 of Discoglossus pictus. Lineage (NCBI taxonomy): Eukaryota > Metazoa > Chordata > Amphibia > Anura > Alytidae > Discoglossus > Discoglossus pictus. The sequence continues at coordinate 5,789,064 of CM050164.1, read as the reverse complement.
CCTCAACCTCAACCTCCCTCCTCAACCTCCCTCCTCAACCTCCATCCTCATCCTCAACCTCCCTCCTCATCCTCAACCCCCTCCTCAACCTCCCTCCTCAACCCACCCATCCTCAACCCCACTCCTCATCCTCCCATCCTCATCCTCTCTCCTCAACCCCCCATCCTCAACCCCCATCCTCAATCCCCCATCCTCAACCCCCCTCCTCAACCTCAACCCCCCTCCTCAACCCCTCATCCTCAACCTCCCTCCTCATCCTCAACCACCCCATCCTCAACCCCTTCCTCAACCCCCCCATTCTCAACCCCCTCCTCAAGCCCCTCATCCTCATCCTCCCTCCTCAACCCCCCCATCCTCATCCTCAACCCCCTCCTCAACCTCCCTCCTCATCCTCAACCCCCCCATCCTCATCCTCTCTCCTCAACCCCCCATCCTCAACCCCCCTCCTCAACCCCTCCTCCTCATCCTCAACCTCCCTCCTCATCCTCAACCTCCTTCCTCAACCCCTTCCTCAACCTCCCTCCTCAACCCCTTCCTCAACCTCCCTCCTCAAGCGCCATCCTCAACCCCCTCCTCAAGCGCCCCATCCTCATCCTCCCTCCTCAACCACCCCATCCTCATCCTCAACCCCCCATCCTCAACCTCCCTCCTCAACCTCAACCCCCCTCCTCAACCTCAAGCCCCCTCAACCCCAACCCACCTCATTAACCTCCCTCAACCTCCCCCCTCAACCCCAACCCCCCTCCTCAACCTAAACCCCCCTAAATACCTCCCCCCTCTCCCCTCACTTACCTGCTTGTGCTCTGGCCTCCGCTCCTTGACCCGGCGCCGGCGCGCATGTGACGTCACATGCGTGCCGCGTCATTAGCATATACCGGGTGCCGGCACCCTGTATATGCTAATGACGCGGCGCGCAAGTGACGTCACATGCGCACCGGGTCAAGGATCGGAGGCCGGAGCACAAGCAGGTAAGTGAGGGGGGAGGTATTTAGGGGGGTTTAGGTGGAGGAGGGGGGTTGAGGGGGTTTAGGTTGAGGAGGGGGGAGTGAAAGAGACACGGGGGGTAGAGAGACACACAGGGGGGTTAGAGACACATGGGGGGGTAGAGACACACAGGGTGGGTTAGAGACACACGGGGGGGTTAGAGAGACATGGGGGTTAGAGAGACACGGGGGGGTTAGAGACACACAGGGGGGTTAGAGAGACACAGGGGGTTAGAGAGACACGGGGAGGTTAGAGAGACACTGGGGTTTAGAGAGACAAGGGGGGAGAGTGACTCGAGTATAAGCCGAGGGGGCCCTTTTTTGCCTTAAAAAAAGGGCTGAAAAACTTGGCTTATACTTGAGTATATACGGTATATATATATATTTTTACTTATTAATTTATTAATTAATTAGTATATTATAGCTTACCTGTTTGCTGTAATTTGCAGATTTTAAACTTCTAAAGTGATAATGAAGTTGCTTCAGAAGTAACGCCACCAGTGACAGGTCCAGTCCCACGGTTCATCACCTGAGGAGAAATTTTCTGGAAAGTGTGCAGTATTTATAGACTCTGAGCTGAAGGAGAAACCATTAGAACGCAATATGCATGCAATATTTACATTCCAGCCGCCATTTTGCGCAAATTAGTTACTTGTTGCATAGAAAATGGCCTCTATTTTGTGTGTGCTACGTGCCGCAGGATGTGTGTTACGTGCCGCATGAAGTGTTATTGCGTTCGGGTACGTTTTACAAGTACGTGTTTTAATTTTACGTTCTTAGCCTTGTTTTTGTTTTTTTTTTGGCTGTCATTTTTCTCTTGCTTAGTCGATTTTTTAATTACAAAAGTGATGAAATGCGACCTAAATTCGCAAGCAACCTCAGTGACATTAAGTTTGTATGTTTTCGACCTCCCATGTGTCGTATTTTTATTTTATTGATGTAAGTCGTATTTTTTTTTTTCTAAGTCCCGCGTGGGCGTATTTATTTATTTTTTCTAAGTCGCGCTTTCCTACCACTTTCATTTGTAAAGTGTTACGGGTCGAAAATTTTAAAGTCAATTTTTTTCAAAACTGCTACGGGTTTCGCAGTGTGAATAGGATAATGAAGGTTTATGTTGAACTGTAGTCCCGCAGGTCGTCATAAGTCATAATGGGTCGTAGGGGATGAGCGCCTATGGCGCTCATCTCCACCAGCGCAGTGAGCGCCTTTGGCGCTCCCTGCCTAAGTTGTACAGGGTCAGAGGGATAAGTGCCTATGGCGCTCATCTCAACCAGTGAAAGGAGCCCTTGACAGCAAATATGGCCCTCGCTTCACGTGAGCCCGCAAGCATTAGCAACAACCCAGATTGCTGAGAACTATATATATGACTAGCGACTTGCCCATCAAAAAATGACGGCAATAAGATTGTAAGGCAGGTAATGTTGTTTGTGTGCGACATTCATTTTGTTGGTGTTTTAAGATCCTTCGGCGCTCATTGCGAGTCTCTTGGTTGTTTGTGTGCTATGAGCAGCGTTGGTGTTTTTTTGGTATGGCAATGAATAATTAATAAAATAAGAAATGTATATACTTTACCTATTGTGAAGTAATATCTGCAGGAAGCATTGTGTTGAAGAGCTAGCAATCTGTTTTCATGTTGCTGCATCAGTGCTGTGGAGCTAATGTGTGCAGTGTAATAGTGTGCGTGCGCGAGACAAATCCGTTAGGGTAGCTGTGTACTTCCGCATCGTATAAGTTATTGTTCTAAAATGGCGCCTAATGTGTGGTACGCGGCTGTGGCTGATTTTGCGTCCTTGTTTTCAGAAGTCAACCGACTTTTTCGGAAACTCCGTAGGTGTTTGGTGATGTTTTGCGTGTTTACAGTCCTTTAGCCTCGTTTTCGTTTTGTTTGGCGGCCATTTTTTCTCTCGCTTCAGTGATTTTCGGGTGTCTAAGCTCTTTTATTTTGAGTTAAATTGAGGTGTAACGTCACTTGCAGAGGTCCTGGGTGCCCTCCTTGCTGTGGGTTAGCTTTTTATGTAATTGTTGTGTGTATTTATTGTGTTTTTAATCTTTTCATGTGCGCGGGTTTCAGGTGGTAAGGTATTTTTGCGAGGTCGTAATGTTTTTTCTGCGTCTTGTATTTTTTTCTCGTAAGTCCGTAAATTTTGCGAGGTCCGCAGTTGCTGGCAAGGAGTGTCTTTGGCGCTCCATGCCAGCAACTGAGGCCCTTGCTTCGCGAGCCCGCAGCGTTAGCCACAAGCCGCCTGCTCACAACTATATGATGATGATGCATTTGTAGTATCTTTTAATAATTTGTAAATTGTAGAAAGCAACAAACATGGAAGTGATAAATACGCTCAGCTCAGTTAGGCCCCTGCACACTGAAATTTAAATGTAAGTTTTTAAAGTTACCGACAATTTACTTTTGATTTTGTTGCTAATTATTTATGAAATAAAATCATATTTTATGGCAGTGGCTCTTTAACATATTTGAGTGCAGGGAGTGGCTTGACCGCATTTTTTGCAGTTTTGGTCAAAAAAGTGAAATTACTCTACTCAGATTGTGGAAAGCCCCTACCCTGTTGTGGGCTCTGGTACTTTTTTTTCTCATTTCCATACATTTTTATTGGTCATGGCCATGGGTTCTGACCAGCGGCCGGTCTTGTGAATGATGATATTCTGTCACAAATGTTTTATTATAGATTGTAGTAAAGTACATTCTGGAGCACAAGACGTCTACAAACAATCTTGAGTCTCAACTATTTAAAAAAGCTTTGTCTGGGGACTCACAAATATGAAAAGGGCCACCAGCGGCCACCTACACATGAACATTACTGCGTCAAACGGTCAAAACAAATAAAACTCATCTGTTAATTTCTATAGAAAATGTTAGGTCAGAGCGAAAAAATATAATATTATATGTTACTTGCGACTTGCCCGTCAAAAATGGCGGGGCAATAAACTTGTAAGGCAGGTAATGCTGTTTGCCACAGACAGTAAGGCCCTCATTCAATTGCAATTTGGCCAATTGAATAGGGTTTTAAGTAAGCACATAACATATTTTTTTAAATAAGTTTTTAGTTCGTAAGCATCTATCCAAAAGCAAGATTTTCACTAACTAAAAACTTATTTAAAAAAAAATATGCTATGTGCTTATTTAGACCCCTATTCAATTGGCCAAATCGCAATTGAATGAGGCCCTAAGTGTTTTGGTGGTGTGAGATCCTTTGGCGCTCATTGCAAGCCTCCCGGTTGGTGTATTTTTTGTTATCAGAGGCGCTTTTGCTCTCATTGTAAGGTTGGCGCTGATCTCCTTTTTGCGCTTATTGCGAGCCTCTCCCCTGGTGTAGTTTGTGTCATATGAGCACAGTTGGCGCTCCTTGTGAGGTGTGCGGTGGAGGGCTTTGGCGTTTATTGCGATAGTGTGTTTTTTTTTTTTGTGTATATGTAGTTTTTCATGATAATTAATTAATTAATTAATGAAATCATAAATTAATATAATTTACCTATTTGTAATTAATACGTTTTTTATTTAATTTTTGTGTGTATTTAGTCTTTCTGTAATGTTTTCCGCTGTGCGCGGTTCGGCCGTTAAGGTCATATTTTTGCGAGTTTGTAATATTTTTTTTTTCTGAGTCCCGCGGCTCGTGTTTTTTTGTGTAAGTCCGTATTTTCTCATTGCGTGTTAGAGTTTTTTTTCAAAGTCCCGCTTCTGTGGCTGTTTGTAACCGCTTGTGAGGCGCCGTAGAGCCTACACCTCCGCAAATGCGAGGGTCTGCATTTGCGGCCCGAACTGCTTCCCAGCTGCGCGTGATGACGTTTCGTAGATTGACAACTATTTTATGTGATACATGAATATATCAGGATTTGTATAAACAGACATCGACAAATTAAAATCTCTGAACATAAACTTGATAACTAAGGACCAAGTGAATTCCCATCAGACCTAGGACACACACACCTTAACTCCTCTCTGGTCCTTACCTGGCCTCCTGCTCCTGGCTAAGGCCTAGGACACATACACACCCTAGCTCCTCTCTGGTTCTTAAGTGGACCTGGTCACCTGCTCCTCACTAAGGCCTAGGACACACACACCTTAACTCCTCTCTGGTCCTTACCTGGTCTCCTGCTCCTCGCTAAGGCCTAGGACACACACACCTTAATTCCTCTCTGGTCCTTACCTGGACCTGGTCTCCTGCTCCTGGCTAAGGCCTAGGAAACATATACGCACCCTAGCTCCTCTCTGGTTCTTACGTGGACCTGGTCACCTGCTCCTCACTAAGGCCTAGGACACACACACCTTAACTCCTCTCTGGTCCTTACCTGGTCTCCTGCTCCTGGCTAAGGCCTAGGACACATACACCTTAACTCCTCTCTGGTTCTTACCTGGACCTGGTCTCCTGCTCCTCGCTAAGGCCTAGGACACACACACCTTAACTCCTCTCTGGTCCTTACCTGGTCTCCTGCTCCTGGCTAAGGCTTAGGACACATACACACCCTAGCTCCTCTCTGGTTCTTAAGTGGACCTGGTCTCCTGCTCCTCACTAAGGCCTAGGACACACACACCTTAACTCCTCTCTGGTCCTTACCTGGTCTCCTGCTCCTCACTAAGGCCTAGGACACATACACCTTAACTCCTCTCTGGTTCTTACCTGGACCTGGTCTCTTGCTCCTCGCTAAGGCCTAGGACACACACACCTTAATTCCTCTCTGGTCCTTACCTGGACCTGGTCTCCTGCTCCTGGCTAAGGCCTAGGAAACATACACGCACCCTAGCTCCTCTCTGGTTCTTACGTGGACCTGGTCACCTGCTCCTCACTAAGACCTAGGACACACACACCTTAACTCCTCTCTGGTCCTTACCTGGTCTCCTGCTCCTGGCTAAGGCCTAGGACACATACACACCCTAGCTCCTCTCTGGTTCTTAAGTGGACCTGGTCACCTGCTCCTCACTAAGGCCTAGGACACACACACCTTAACTCCTCTCTGGTCCTTACCTAGTCTCCTGCTCCTGGCTAAGGCCTAGGACACATACACACCCTAGCTCCTCTCTGGTTCTTACATGGACCTGGTCACCTGCTCCTCACTAAGGCCTAGGACACACACACCTTAACTCCTCTATGGTCCTTACCTGGTCTCCTGCTCCTCGCTAAGGCCTAGGACACATACATACACCCTAGCTCCTCTCTGGTCCTTACCTGGTCTCCTGCTCCTCGCTAAGGCCTAGGACACATACACGCACCCTAGCTCCTCTCTGGTTCTTACCTGGACCTGGTCTCCTGCTCCTCGCTAAGGCCTAGGACACATACACAACTTAACTCCTCTCTGGTCCTTACCTGGTCTCCTGCTCCTCGCTAAGGCCTAGGACACATACACACCCTAGCTCCTCTCTGGTTCTTACCTGGACCTGGTCTCCTGCTCCTCACTAAGGCCTAGGACACATACACACCCTAGCTCCTCTCTGGTTCTTACCTGGACCTGGTCTCCTGCTCCTCATAGTTACATAGTTACATAGTAATTAAGGTTGAAAAAAGACTTTCAGTCCATCAAGTTCAACCTGTTAAGATCTCCTCTGATCTGCAATATGCGGATTAGTTATTAATTAAATTATTGATTAAATAATTATTAATAGTATAGTATTGGAGAATGAATAAAGAGTTAGTCCATCAAGTTCAACCTTTTTAGATCTCTATTGATCTTTTTAATTTGGACTATTTATTATTATTGTTAATTGTTAATTATTGTTAATTGATCCAGAGGAAGGCAAACATAAAAAAAAACCCATTGAAACTTTGCCAATTGTCTCATAGGGGGGAAAAAAAGCAAAATTCCTTCCTGACCCCAGAAACTGGCGATCAAATTTCTCCCTGGATCAATATTCCTTCGCTAGTTATCTAGGATAGCCTTGAATGCCCTCTTTATTCAGAAATATATCTAACCCCTTTTTGAAGTTGTCTATCGAATTCGCTGTCACCACCTCCTTTGGTAGAGAATTCCACAGTTTAACCACCCTAACTGTGAAGAACCCTTTTCTTTGTTTAAGGTGAAATCTTTTTTCCTCTAACCTCAACGGATGTCCTCTTGTCAGTTGAAAATCTCTTGCTACAAAAAGCTCACTTGACAAAGCCTTATATGGACCCTGGATGTATTTAAATAACGTAATCATATCTCCTCTTAGACGCCTTTTTTCTAGCGAAAATAAGTTTAATTTTGCTAGTCTTTCTTCATAACTTAGCCCCTCCATTCCCCTTATTAGTTTTGTAGCCCTTCTCTGTACTTTTTCCAGCTCTAAGATGTCTTTTTTGTGAGGTGGTGCCCAAAATTGTACTCCATATTCCAAATGAGGGCGTACTAGAGATTTGTATAGTGGCAGAATTATATCTTCTTCCCTGGCTTCTATACCCTTCCTAATACATGCTAATATTTTATTTGCCTTTGCAGCCGCTGCTTGGCTTTGAGCGCTGTTACCTAGGTGGTTGTCCACTAGTACTCCCAAATCCCTTTCAATATCTGATACCCCTAGATTTGCTCCATTAAGATTATAGATTGCTTGGCTATTTTTCCTTCCCAAATGCATAACCTTACATTTATTTGTATTAAATCTCATCTGCCATTTAGCCGCCCATTTCTCTAATTTATGCAAATCCTTTTGTAGGGAAAGTACATCATTATCTGATTTTATTACCTTGCACAACTTAGTGTCATCAGCAAAAATGGAGACACTACATTCGAGTCCTACTTCAATGTCATTAATAAATATGTTAAAAAGGAGAGGACCCAATACTGAGCCCTGAGGAACCCCACTTATCACATTAGACCAATCGGAGTATGTTCCATTTACAACAACCCTTTGCTTCCTGTCTTTTAGCCAGCTCTCGATCCATGAGCAGATATTTACTGCAATTCCTGTATCCCTTAGTTTGCTCACTAGTCTTCCATGTGGCACTGTATCAAATGCCTTTGAAAAATCTAAAAAGACTACATCCACTGAGTTGCCCTGATCCAAGTTCCTACTAACCTCCTCATAAAAACTAATTAGATTGGTCTGACACGACCTTTCCTTCATAAATCCATGTTGACTGCTACCTATGATCCTGTTCAAATAGACATATTCTTGTATTCTGTCCCTTATTAACCCTTCTAAAAGCTTCCCAACTACAGAAGTGAGGCTCACTGGTCTATAATTCCCCGGATTTGCTCTAGATCCCTTCTTAAATATAGGTATCACCTCTGCTTTTCTCCAGTCATCTGGTAGAGACCCTGTAGTGAGCGAGTCTTTAAAGATTAGATATAATGGTTTGGCTATTACAGAACCCAGCTCCCTCAGTACCCTTGGATGTATTCCATCAGGACCTGGGGCTTTATTAACATTTATTTTCTCCAACCTCTTTTGTATTTCTTCCTGCGTTAACCAATTATTTAGTGAAGGTAGTGTAGCCCCATTATGTTGCAGTGTCCCAACCACTGGTACCTCCCTTGTGTATACCGATGAAAAGAACCTATTTAGCTCATCTGCCTTTTCCTGGTCACTAATTATCAGATGGCCTGTGTCAAATTGTAATGTTCCTATAGCTTCCTTCCTGGCCTTCTTCCCATTAATATATTTATAAAATATTTTAGGGTTAGTCTTACTTTCCATTGCAACTGACTTCTCATTTTCTATTTTAGCCAGTCTAATAGCCCTTTTGCAAGCCTTGTTGATTTCCTTATAGTCACATAAAGATGCCTCTGTTCCCTCCTTCTTGTATAATTTAAATGCATACTTCTTTTTCCTCATCATGATCTTTAAGTCATTGTTAAGCCACATGGGATGTGATTTACTCCTATTTATTTTATTTCCACATGGTACATGCTGATGAGTATGTTTATTTAGTAAGGATTTGAATGTTGTCCATTTATTTTCAGTATTCTTCCCTGTAAGTTCTTTGTCCCAGTCTATATGTTGTATTGCTGCCCGTAGCCCATTAAAGTTAGCCCTTTTAAAATTTAGAGTTTTTGTTGGCCCCTTACAACTCTGTTTTTTGTATTCAATCTCAAATGAGACTGTGTTGTGATCACTGTTCCCCAAGGGTTCCCCTATTTTTACATTTGATATTATATCAATATTACTTGTGATGACTAAATCCAAGATGGCCCCATTTCTAGTAGGTTCTTGTATTACCTGGGCTAGATAATGATCCATGAGTGTACTCAAGAACCTGCTCCCCTTAGCTGAGCTGCTGGTCTCGTTTATCCAGTTTATATCAGGGTAATTAAAGTCTCCCATTATTAGAACTTGCCCATGCTTAGCTGCATTTCCAATCTGTAACAATAATTGTATTTCCTCACTTTCAGCTATATTTGGGGGTTTATAGCATACTCCCACCAATATGCATTTAGAATTAGCTCCTCCACTATTTAGCTCAACCCACAAGGATTCAATGATGCCGTTAGTGCCAGCATAAATATCTTCTCTAACTATAGGCTTAAATTCAGGCTTAACATAAAGACAGATCCCTCCTCCTCTTTTACCATTGCCCCTATCTTTCCTAAATAGGTTATAACCATCCAGATTAACAGTCCAGTCATGAGATTCATCCCACCATGTTTCCGTAATGCCTATTAAGCCCCATTTTTCTTGTACTGCTAATATTTCTAGCTCATCCATTTTCCCAGGCAAACTTCTTGCGTTTGCAATCATACACTTTATGTTGCTATGGCTCTGCTGATGTGAAGTGCCTGCCACTGTATTTGAGGCCCCTATTAATATCTCCCTACTTTCTATTGTAACCCTCCCCCCTTCTCCTCCCCCATGGGTAAATAATTCATCCCTTTCCCTCTCTACCCTATTTACCCCAATACTTCTATATAGTCCCTCCCCCCCACCTACAAGTTTAAAAACTCCCCCAGCCGTTCTACCATCCTATTCCCTAGCACAAAAGCGCCCTCATCATTAAGGTGCAATCCATCCCTGCTATAGAGATTGTACCCAAGTGAGAAGTCAGCCCAGTGCTCTAAAAACCCAAAACCCTCTGCACTGCACCACTTTTTTAGCCACGCATTAACCTCCCTAAGCTCCTTCTGCCTCCCTGGGCTAGCACGTGGCACTGGTAGTATCTCAGAAAATACTACCTTGGAGGTCCTTGCTTTAAGCTTATTCCCTAATTCTCTAAAATCATTCTTTAGGACGCTCCATCTTCCACTAACTTTTTCATTGGTACCAATGTGTACCAAGACCGCCGGTTCATTACCAGCCCCTCCCAATAATTTATCCACCCGATCCACAACATGCCGAACCCGAGCACCCGGGAGACAGCAAACTGTTCGATTGCTGGGATCTGGGTGACAAATTACCCTGTCTACCTTCCTAATAATAGAGTCCCCTACCACCAAAACATGTCTGTTGCTCTGCCTATTCTGCCCTCCCTCTTCTCCAGTAGAGCTGTTCGCCCGGCTGTTAGAGGGAACAGCTCTATCTGGCATTGCCATTCCTGAATGGACATCGCCAACAGTTTCACTCAATCTGGCAAATCTGTTGGTGTTTGACAACTCAGAACTGGCCTGCCTCCTCCTGTTCCCCCTGCTTCCCCTTGTAACTGTAACCCAGCTACCTCCCTGGCCATCCTCCCTAGCCCCAGCTCCTCCCTCCATACTAGGCCCAGCTAAACTGTGCTCCGTGAGCACCAATTCCCTTTCCAGTGGAGCAATATCACTAAGTGCTGCAATTCTCCTCTCCAGATCTTCAATTTGAGCTTCCAAAGAGGCAACATGCTCACACCTGTCACAGAGGTATGGACCCTGGATCATATGTTCCAGTAGTGCATACATTTGACAGGATGTACACTGAATAAGGTTGCCACTGGACTGACTCATAATTATTATTATTGTCTACGAAATTTCAGTGGGAAAAATAAAGAATATAATATAATATATTTATATAAAGTTTTCCTCCTTTGCACTATAAATCTGCCCTCCCTTTTCTTTGAAGGCCCTCCTTTTATTTAAACTCCTAGGCTTTTACTAGAATTGCACTTGATACTGAAAATGTTCGCAAGCTCACAAGTTCCCCTTCTCCGGTTTCTATTAACTTCTGCCTTCTCGCCTGGGCACAATTAGTGCACTCTGCAATTTATCAGCCTTTACTTGTAAGGTAAATCCACTTGTAAACAGGCCCCAAACCAGCTCACAAACCTTTTATACAAGTTTAACAGTCAAGCCACACCCCTCTCACCTGGGCACAATTAGTGCACTCTGCAGTTTATTAGCCTTTACTTTTTAAGGTAAATCCACTTGTAAACAGGCCCCAAACCAGCTCACAAACCTTTTATACAAGTTTAACAGTCAAGCCACACCCCTCTCACCTGGGCACAATTAGTGCACTCTGCAGTTTATTAGCCTTTACTTTTTAAGGTAAATCCACTCCTCACTAAGGCCTAGGACACATACACACCCTAGCTCCTCTCTGGTTCTTACCTGGACCTGGTCTCCTGCTCCTCGCTAAGGCCTAGGACACATACACACCCTAGCTCCTCTCTGGTTCTTACCTGGACCTGGTCTCCGGCTCCTCACTAAGGCCTAGGACACATACATACACCCTAGCTCCTCTCTGGTTCTTACCTGGACCTGGTCTCCGGCTCCTCACTAAGGCCTAGGACACATACACACCCTAGCTCCTCTCTGGTTCTTACCTGGACCTGGTCTCCGGCTCCTCACTAAGGCCTAGGACACATACACACCCTAGCTCCTCTCTGGTTCTTACCTGGACCTGGTCTCCTGCTCCTCACTAGGGTGACCATCTCTACTGCTACAATAGTTTCAATGCTAGATTTATATTGTCACATTGGCTTAATCAGTGAATGTTTTACCTGTTTCTTAAATTTAGCAGATTTCTCTTCTGTCTGAGCAAAAGCCATATCCTGTGTTTGTTTTTCCAGGGGCGCATCCCCACCCGGACCCACCCTCTCCCCCATCATCCAGCCCAACTTCCTTATCTCTGTCTAACAACTTCCAAATGTAAAAATACATTACTAAGAGGAAAAGTAAGAAATGTGTAAATGATGAATTGGATATTTTAAACCTAATCATTTTGTGAGTAAATCACAGGAAGTTGCAAACAAGAAAAAAAAATGACTTATTTTTCAATAGCTCATATGTAAAGAAAAATGTGGTGTATTGTGTAAAAATTGGCAATGTGTGTGAATGTTTCACAGAAAAATCACAACAGTGTAAGTTTTACCTTAGGAGAGAGACGGCTCATCAGTGGATATATTTATATTAGAACTGATATATAAAGGAAAAATAAACTATGTGGGTGGGGAAATCACCGCCGGGTGTGAGGTCCACAGGTTACTCATATAGAGGGTTTATATTTTGTTACATGGAATTTACATGTAATATCTATGTGACAAAGAAAATATGAATGATATCAATGGGACTGACCACACAGCCATATACAGCCTAGGGATCATCCACAACAGCCTCATATTTTACAGATGATCTTATCTCTCCATGCAGTTTGTGCAGATCCTCCAATCTCTCCACTCAAACCCTCATAGACCAATCTGCAGATCATTAATCAAAATACTTCCTGAATCATTAATAGATCATCATGTTGTACAGAAAATATCTCACCATGTGCGCTTCTTATATCACCACCTTGTACGGATAATGATATCTCTCCATGTGCACCTCTTATATCATCATCCTGTACGGATAATAATATCTCTCCATGTGCACCTCTTATATTATCACCCTGTACGGATAATAATATCTCTCCATGTGCACCTCTTATATTATCACCTTGTACGGATAATAATATCTCTCCATGTGCACCTCTTATATTATCACCTTGTACGGATAATGATATCTCTCCATGTGCACCTCTTATATCATCACTCTGTACGGATAATGATATCTCTCCATGTGCACCTCTTATATCATCACTCTGTACGGATAATGATATCTCTCCATGTGCACCTCTTATATCATCACTCTGTACGGATAATGATATCTCTCCATGTGCGCCTCTTATATCATCACTCTGTACGGATAATGATATCTCTCCATGTGCACCTCTTATATCATCACTCTGTACGGATAATGATATCTCTCCATGTGCACCTCTTATATCATCACTCTGTACGGATAATGATATCTCTCCATGTGCGCCTCTTATATCATCACCTTGTACAGATAATGATATCTCTCCATGTGCACCTCTTATATCATCACCCTGTACGGATAATGATATCTCTTCATGTGCACCTCTTATATCACCACCCTATACGGATAATGATATCTCTCCATGTGCACCTCTTATATCATCACTCTGTACGGATAATGTTATCTCTCCATGTGCACCTCTTATATCATCACCTTGTACGGATAATGATATCTCTCCATGTGCACCTCTTATATCATCACCTTGTACGGATAATGATATCTCTCCATGTGCACCTCTTATATCATCACTCTGTACGGATAATGATATCTCTCCATGTGCACCTCTTATATTATCACCTTGTACGGATAATAATATCTCTCCATGTGCACCTCTTATATTATCACCTTGTACGGATAATGATATCTCTCCATGTGCACCTCTTATATCATCACTCTGTACGGATAATGATATCTCTCCATGTGCACCTCTTATATCATCACTCTGTACGGATAATGATATCTCTCCATGTGCGCCTCTTATATCATCACTCTGTACGGATAATGATATCTCTCCATGTGCACCTCTTATATCATCACTCTGTACGGATAATGATATCTCTCCATGTGCACCTCTTATATCATCACCTTGTATGGATAATGATATCTCTCCATGTGCACCTCTTATATCATCACTCTGTACGGATAATGATATCTCTCCATGTGCACCTCTTATATCATCACCTTGTACGGATAATGATATCTCTCCATGTGCACCTCTTATATCATCACCTTGTACGGATAATGATATCTCTCCATGTGCACCTCTTATATCATCACCTTGTACAGATAATGATATCTCTCCATGTGCGCCTCTTATATCATCACCTTGTACGCATAATGATATCTCTCCATGTGCACCTCTTATATCATCACCTTTTTATGGATAATGATATCTCTCCATGTGCACCTCTTATATCATCACCTTGTACAGATAATGATATCTCTCCATGTGCACCTCTTATATCATCACCTTGTACAGATAATGATATCTCTCCATGTGCACCTCTTATATCATCACCTTTTTATGGATAATGATATCTCTCCATGTGCACCTCTTATATCATCACCTTTTTATGGATAATGATATCTCTCCATGTGCACCTCTTATATCATCACCTTGTACAGATAATGATATCTCTCCATGTGCACCTCTTATATCATCACTCTGTACGGATAATGATATCTCTCCATGTGCACCTCTTATATCATCACCTTGTACGGATAATGATATCTCTCCATGTGCACCTCTTATATCATCACCTTGTACGGATAATGATATCTCTCCATGTGCACCTCTTATATCATCACCTTGTACAGATAATGATATCTCTCCATGTGCGCCTCTTATATCATCACCTTGTACGCATAATGATATCTCTCCATGTGCACCTCTTATATCATCACCTTTTTATGGATAATGATATCTCTCCATGTGCACCTCTTATATCATCACCTTGTACAGATAATGATATCTCTCCATGTGCACCTCTTATATCATCACCTTGTACAGATAATGATATCTCTCCATGTGCGCCTCTTATATCATCACTCTGTACGGATAATGATATCTCTCCATGTGCACCTCTTATATCATCACCTTGTATGGATAATGATATCTCTCCATGTGCACCTCTTATATCATCACCTTGTACAGATAATGATATCTCTCCATGTGCACCTCTTATATCATCACCTTGTACAGATAATGATATCTCTCCATGTGCACCTCTTAAATCCCCCCCTTGTACCTTGTGAAATGTCATCTGCCACTTAGATACCCATTCCTCTAATTGATGCACATCCCTTTTGAGGGAAAGTACATCATTTTCTGATTTAATTACCTTTTACACCTTTGTAACAATAATTGTATTTCCTCACTTTCAGCTACATTTAGGGGTTTATAGCATACTCCTACTAATATTCTTTTAGAATTTGCTGCTCCGCTATTTAAATCTACCCACAAACATTCAACATTACCGCTAGTTCCAGCATACATATCTTCTCTGACTATAGGCTTAAATTCAGGCTTAACATACAGACAAATCCCTCCTCCTCTTTACAATTGCCTCTATCTTTCCTAAATAGGTTATAACCATCCAGATTAACAGTCCAGTCATGAGATTCTTCCCACCATGTTTTGGTAATGCCTATTAAATCCCAATTCTCATTAACTCCTAATAATTCTAACGCTCCCATTTTCCTGGCAAGCTTCTGGCATTAGCGAGTATACACCTTATGTTATGAGTCTGTAGTTCTGAAGTGCCTGCCAGTGTACTTGAGTTACTAAGCAATATCTCCCAATTGACTATACTCACCCTCCCCCATCTCCTCCCCATGACTAGTTAATAAGTTGCTTACCCAATCTACACTTACAAACCCATTACTTCTATCTCGTCCCTCCCCCAATCATAGCTTGCCCACGTGGTGGAGGGGGGCAACTACCTCTTAGGCCTTAGGCTCCCAATTTTAGTCCAAAAGCTGAATGCGGGTAGCACCAGGGTTGACCACAGGGCATCAACTTCCCCCACAATCTCCCAAGACAAAGGCAATGAAACAGTGTGTCCCTCTGAAGCCAGAACACAACAAATAACCCTCAGTTACAGGTTCAACACTTCCTGCCTTTTATCTACAGGAATTCCCCTTAATATGCTGGCAATCTTCCTTGAAGGAATAAGCCTCTCGTGACTGGCAGTCATATCAGTCCTTCTTAAAGAAATACACCATAGTCTATGTATTCCATAAGCATGGCTTTTAATATGGACTCTCTTACTTCATTTCTAAACAGCAACTGAACACGGACAAAATATTTTCCTTCCCTAGTTACATCACAGTGGGCACATTCAAATCCCCCGCCTAGATTAGCATCACCCAATCTTTGATTGGTATGTAATTAGTATATCTATTCATCATCCACAAACCAAGTCTCAATTAACTCAAATGAGTCATCTGAAGATTAATTGCTTAGTTTTCCTGGCAACACACCAAGTATACTCCTGCCCATGTATTTACAAGAAACATCTACTCAGCACAACACAACACAAGATGTAACACCATGTCAAATCATGATGCAATACATACATAAATATAATATATACCCCTCTTGCCATGTCTAAAAGCAGTCTATGTGGGTGTTTAACTAACTAATTCAGCCATACGACCTTTTCAGGACCCCAAACATATTGATGAAACCAAACAAGCCTTTTAATGGATCTACTGCAACAATCACCAGTACAGTACCGAAACCACTACAAGTAAAACCAGAACTGCCCAATCATTCAAAATCTATCCCATAGACCTAATACTCTCCCCCCAAGAACCTTTCAAGGTATTATTATTATTACCATTTTTATAAAGCACCAACATATTCCGTGGCGCTGTACAGGGGTATCTAACGCTTTCTAAATTTTAAAATATTTTTCTATTGATCTCACAAAATAGGTCCACAGGTTTCCAGGAGGCACAAGTATAATTCACATAGAAGTCCAACAAGTGATATACCTTACCCATTATAAGAGATATACCAATGTGAGCCTTGTTGTGGAAACCAATCTAGCCCCGAGGGTCAGGATGAATCAGCACAGATTCTCTGTATTTATACGGGAAGATGAGAACATTTATATGATATTCAGGACTATCATATACTACCAGGAAATGTCATATCCATCAGATAGAACAATGTGTACTTGTTTCATGACATATTATATTAATATCTAAGGAGTCACTGTATTTGGTTAGTCTTTCTTCGTGACTTAGCCCCTCCATTCCCCTTATTAGTTTTGTTGCCCTTCCCTGTACCTTTTGCTCTAAAATGTCCTTTTTATGAAGTGGTGCCCAAAATTGTACTCCATATTCCAAATGAGGGTGTACTAGAGATTTGTATAGTGGCAGAATTATATTTGCTTCCCTGGCTTCTATACCCTTCCTAATACATGCTAATATTTTATTTGCCTTTGCAGCTGCTGCTTGGCTCTGAGCACTGTTACCTAGGTGGTTGTCCACAAGCTCCCAAATCCCTTTCAATATCTGATACCCTTAGATTTGCTCCATTAAGATTATACATTGCATGGCTATTTTTCCTTCCCAGATGCATAACCTTACATTTATTTGTATGAAATCTCATCTGCCATTCAGATGCCCATTTCTCTAATTTATTAAAATTCCTTTGGAGGGAAAGTACATTATTATCTGATTCAATTACCTTGCACAAGTTTGTGTCATCAACAATAATGGAGACACTACTTTACTGTCCTACTTGTAAGTAATTAATAAATATGTTAAAAAGGAGAGGATCTAATACTGAACCCTGAGGAACCCCACTTACCACATTAGTCCATGTTTCATTTACCACAACCTTTTACTTCCTGTATTTTAGCCAGCTCTCATTCCATGAGCAGATATTAACTGCAATTCCTGTATCTCTTAGTTTGCACAATAGTCTTCCACGTGGCACTGTATCAAAAGCCTTTGCAAAATCCAAAAAGACTACATCCACTAAGTTGCCTTGATCCAGGTTCCTACTAACCTCCTATTAGAAACTAATTACATTTGTTTGACATGACTGGTCTATAACTGCCCGGATTTGCTCTTGCTCCCTTCTTAAATATAGGTATCACCTCTGCCTTTCTCCAGTTATTTATTCAAACTCTTTTGGATTTCTTGCTTGGTACTCTATCCCTGTATATCACTACGGAATATGTTGGCGCGTTACAAATAAAGAATAATAATTATAATAATGTATCATAATTGAGGTTGAAAGAACAGGAGCATGAAGGCCTTAAGTTCAGCAAATGTTTTAGGTCTTCTCTGACATGATATTATGTGAACTGATCCAGATGAAAGCAAAGAAAACACCCCACTTAAACGCTGCCACTTGTGCCATTAGGGTAAAGAAATTCCATCCTGATCGCAAAACTGGCAATCTGATTGTAGGCTGGATCAATATCCCACCAATTCTAGTTACCTGATATAACCTCATAAATACAACCACCCACGTTTAACAGTTATCTATTAAATCTGCTGTTATAACCTAATTTGGTAGTGAGTTCCACAATCTAACTGCCCTTGCCGTGAATATTTATTTCTTTATGGTGATTTATATATTTCTTTTATAAATTTCTTTATGGTGATCTATATATTGACACTGAAATTATCTAAAACATTCTTTCATCAAGTCAGCACCATATAGGGCACCGCTATAAAACTATGATGTCATATCATGTAATGACGCGTTCAGTTTAAAGTGCTGCTTCCTCAAATGGGTTCCATTTTGACCAGAAGTCCCATGTGACAATTGCTCCAGATATTACACTATGTGGAACTCTTTTGAAGGCACCTGGTAAGGGTCTTGGAAATACTTGTATGAAGTTCTGGTGGGGATATTATGGATCTGGGCCTTTTTTGGAGTTATGGGAGACATTTTGACCAGTGAGCCCTTTTGGGGTACAGGAGTGTTGTGTGGTTCCAAAGGATACATTTAGGAGTCTTGCAGCCCTATTAAATGTGAAGCCCGTAGCGGCATCGGCACACCCTCAAAGGCTGCGGGCTTGAAATTCAGCTGCATTACAGAGCTATTAAATTGAACCATGCCGCGAGTTACGGGGCCGAGACGCAAGCCCGTAAACCATTCTTGTGCAAGTTGCATGTGCGGCCGTGAACATGATCAATTAGTCAAACCCGTAGTTTAGACGGAGCCAATGGTAAAAGAGATCGTCATCATTATGTCACTGAAAAATGGAGGTTAGATTTCAAAGCCTTACGGGTTTCAATTACCAGTTATGATCGGACCCGCAATATTAATAAATCAGTAAATATGATATTCTAGTCCATGCGAGTTCTATTATATGTATTAACACATTGATTGCCAGATCGATATAACATGGAACTTTAACTGAATTTTTTTTAAATAAAAGAATGTATTTTATATTGCAGATTTGCGGGCTTGAGAATGTTGTGCTATTAATTTCCCTTTGATTGAAAATACAGTAATATGTGTATATTTGCATTTACAATGCTACGGATAGGACTTTAGCCCCCTTGCGGGTCCTCTCTAGTACCCGTTGGCTTTTTGGATATATTTGCGGGTTACGGGGATGAACGCCAGTGGATTCGGAGCCATTTAATAGCGTTTTTTTTAACGTAACAGCTACGGGCTTGACAGATCAAAGAATTTGCGGGCACACAGTTCACATTTGGACGTCCCGCAGTGTTTTCCCATCTGTAACCTACTGATCGTTAGCGGGTTGCTTTATGGGAACAATTTAATAGGCAACAGTCTAATGAGCTACGTTACGGGCTACGGTTTTACACGTTGAGGGAATTTAATAGGGCTGTTGTGTTCCATACTTTTTTTGAGACAAAATAGGAATCAATGGCTAAAATCATTTGGGAAACACCATTTTTTATTACGTATAAATGGTTTATTTTAGCTTATTTAGTATTTGTGTCCACCATGAGGTTATTGTACATAAAGTAAGGTCTAGTGCAATCAGAGGCCAATGTCCAGCTCTCACATCATCACCCTGAACAGTGAGATCTGTAAATAGGAGATACACAGCTAAATACTTGAGAGAACTGGCTAAAGGTCATCAGTGAGACACCTTGGGGACAGATCCAAGTGACATCAAGGGTTAAGGCAAATTAAAGCCAAGAAATGTTTAGTTTAACCCTATGTCCATGTGGTCAGTGCATTACTAAAGGGATATCCCAAGCAAATTACAGAGAGGGACCGAGGAGTTGTGTGAGGATCTTCCAAAAGCAAAGAAGCCAGCCTAAAATGATGAAGCCAAACATACCAGTGAATGGATTCTAAAATGTATGTATTAATAAGTAGCGATGAGTTTTCCAATCTGATAGAAGGCGCCATTGGAAACAACGTGAAATAATATGTTTTGGGTAAAGTGTTTTGGAGAAAGTTCTTCGTAGAGTAACCAATAAGTGAATGGTGGTTTGATTACTTTCCGTGGTATAGAAATGGTCTGCAAGGATAGAGTTGGGTTCAGTAGAAATACGATGGGAAGGCAAAGTGGAGGATGAATTGATGTAGGAAGAGAGTATAAGTGAGAGTTGGGGCAAAATACGCTGTGGGTGATCGGGGCAATGCATTCGCCATCTTGTAGCCGGACTTTATGTAAAGCAGGTCCATAAAAGGGAACCAGTTGGGTTGGGTTTGTTGTGTGGTTCTTTTCTGATTAGGAGAGTGTATGGAGCAGAGATTCAGAACCTAATGGAAAAAGCTAGAGGAATAATAACTGAAAAACCCTACTCCAGAAATATAATCTCCCCTCTTACACCAACGTATCAACAATGACTCCAGGCCTCAAAGTATATTGTATCTAATTAAAAACAGCTTTATGACATTTCTCTGGTTAATTATTCTCTTATTTAGACTCAATGTGTTGAAATATACATATATATGGTAATTTCATAATCTTTTGATTTCATCAACTAATTATAATAATTCCAACCAGAAGGTTTGGTTTTCTGTTTTTCAACCTATTGGATAGGACATGACATGATGTGAGAGCTGGACCACAAAGATGTCTGAGATCCAGAGAATTGACGCCTTTGAATTGTGGTGTTGGAGAAAACTCCCTTGGACAGCAAGAAGATCTATTAAGCCAAACTGTTCACTGGAAGGTATGATCATGAGGCTAAAACTCAAATATTGTGTCCACATCATGAAAATATAGGATTCCCCTAGAGAAGATTCTGATGCTGGGAAAGATTGAAGGCACATGAAGAAAGGGACAGCAGTGGCGAAGATGGACAGAAGAGGTCATTGAAGCAATGAACATGAGCTTCATGGAGCTCAGAGGGGCAGTGGCTGACAGAAATGCATGCTGCGGTCCATAGGGTAACAGGGAGATGAACATGACTGAATGACAAAACAAACAAAACAGGATAGGACAACATGCCCAGCCAAACACCCTTAAGATGACGTTCAAGATCCATCACATTTTTTTTGTTAACTTTTTGTTAGTTCCCTTAGATTTCTTTCCAATTACCGCGTTACGGTAGGATGAAATGTTCCTTTAAGTACAGAGCCGTTAGGGTAGTTTTGCAATAGTCTTGTTTGTCTTTGGTTGCCAGGCTCATTTTTTAATTTGCGTGTTTGCTGATATGAATCTGTTGACCTTTCTCTTCATGAGAATCGTTGGCACATACACACCCTTTGTGTCCTGAGGAGTATAAGGTAAATAACATGATCTTGGATTCTGTTTCGTTATTTTTGGAACTTAAGGCTGTATCACTGGTGCTGAAGTGTACAAATATCAGCAGCCACTAAAAGCTCCACCTTGGCCCCATCATATTATATTGCATATCGTGATCAAAGAATCCAGAGGAATTAACACATTTATAGAGATGGACAAGCCCAACTGGTAAATGTAACCCCAATACAACGGGGGTCTGCATCAGTCTCCTGTAGCATCTAAAAATGAACCCCATGCCATGGAGGTCCTTAAGCATCTAGAGTTAATCCTGTGCCATGGGTGTCCTCATGGACCCCCATGGCACCTAACATGAACCTCTATATCATGGGGGTCCTTAACAGACCCTTGTGGAAAATGTAAAGATAATGTGAGAAACCACTACTTCTAGAAAGGGTAGTTGATAAGTGGAACAGCCTTCAAGTGGAAGTAGTAGTGTAGAGTGGTATATAAACATGTCTGGGATAAGCATAAGTCTATACTGAGGATTTAATAAGGTAGATACAATGGTCAGTCTACATGGACATATTTGATTCATATTTTCCTTCAAATCTATGTTTCTGTCACCCATTCCTCATGGGCATGAGCCTAGAGTTTATATTTATAGATAATAGAAGTTCAAATCGACATGAAAACTGTTAAAAAGTGATGGGTCTCACAGGTGGTCCCATGGGCATCCAGCCCTACAGGGTCTATGTCCCCATACACATCAGTGGGCAGGGCTATACAGAGACTATTTGTTTGATTTTAGGCAGTAAATACAGAGCTTATTGGCACTTCTTAATAAAATAAAGTACATAAAGTAAACCGATACCCAGGAAGGTTCCATATCTCTTAAACACATATAGTGTTACTGACCTTGGCAGGCTCCTAATCCGCATAATCCTTCCTGTTGGTAGACGCCATCACAGCTTCCCAGAAGTGTACAAATATATTGACTTTTGAGGATTGTGGAAACTCTTTTGAAGAGTTATAGTTTGACCTAAATCATGAAAACCCTCAATGGCTGGTCAAACCTGAGATTAATCCTCAATCTGCTGGGGCCGGTCGGAGTGACATAAACATCTTCATCTGAGCGGTATACGACATCATTTACACTTCCAACTGCGATTGATTATCTACATATATTACATTCATATTCTGAGCTAGAAACAGGCTCGAGAAAATCACCCAGAGGTTTCCAAACGGTGGTCCGAAGACCATAAGTGGTCTGCAGGCTCCATTCATGGTCCACCATACAAGGATTTTTTTTTTAAATGACGAAAATGAATAAAAATGTATAAAAAAGCAGTTCCTAGATCAGAGGTCCACCAAGACCCTGGTCATCAAAGAGTTTGGGATCCACGGTCTCATTATACACGTGTCTGCGGTCTTCCATTTTGTAATCAATGGTGTCAATGAGGGAAAAATCATTATAGGGCAACTGAATGGGTTTCTAAGGCCACTATCCCCTACTGGATGGCTACCTTGTTGAGGTGAAGGGGCTTGAGTACCTCAATGAAGTTGTGAGCTGTACCATGTAGGGTCACACAAGATAGGCAGGTCATAGCAGAGAGGTCAGACAAATGGCGGCTCACTGGAGAAGGATTGTCATCCCACTCCAGTATCTTTGCCAATATCCATATGGATAAGCACAAACACAGACATAACAATAGATGTGCCTTGTGTGCATAGGGTCACGGAGGGTCAGACACACCTGAACAACAATGCTTTTCTTCTCTCTTGTTTCTAATGTTTTACTCTCTCTCCATCCTTCAATTTTATTCTTAGCTAACTTTCACCTCAACTCTGCCTCCCTAGGCCTGGGCCGTGTTTATTCATGCATCAATATATCCCCGTCACAAACACTGCTCGTTGTATCTAGTTGGTTATGGGGGTTTGGGCTTTGCTCTCAAGTGCTGAGCGATGAATAACCTCAAGACCCCTTATCTATACCCTACTGTACATACAATCCCCCTAGAGTGGCTCAGCAGCAAAGGAGGACATGTTGTAATTGATCGGAGCAAAAATAAAACATTATAGAAATAACTAAGTTTATGTCTAAACTTTCATACAATGCTCCTTTAAGACATAATACCAGCCAGTTAGTGGCACTGAAGCATTAATCTGATGCACACAGAAGGACCGCGTATCCGGTTTCTTTGGCACGTCTTGTACGATTGTGCAATTTTATTTTCATAGCCCCAAGTATTTACACAGTTATTCGCCACCCAGAAAAAATATAACAGAGCAACACCGAGCCGGATGAGAAGATGCTTGATCAGTGCTGGAGATCCCCATATGAAACTAATGCCCACCCCTCACCCTTGTATTACTGGGGTCTGCCTCCCACAAAATGCTTTGTAATTTTGCACCCCCAGAATACAAATTTATCCTCCGTTTGCTCTTATTTCTTCTTGGCTCTGAGGGGTCCCAGTTGAAGCCTTCATGACTCCCACCACCATTGGCCAACGTTACGCTCAAGTGGTAAATCCAGACCATGTTTTCCAATATATCTTATTATTTTAGTAAAGGTGGGTCAATTAGTGGCTCCCTCTTTTGATTTGCTAACCTGGTATATCCTGACAACATGGCCTGGATTCAGTCCTAGTGGATATCGTTGAACAGGTCTGATCTGGAAGTAATGGCGGAGCGCGTGAGTGGAGGGCCCTAGAGTATAAAAAAAGAGCTGAGGACAAATGTATTTTTGTTGGGCCCCTCTGCCCCCTCATTTTATATATAATGTATTACAATATTATATATATATATATATATATATATATATATATATATATATATATCATTGATAATATATTTTAATAATAATAATTTATTAATAATATATGTATTTAAAATAAATCGGACCTGTTATGTTTGCAACTATTTTCCTTTTAACCTGCTTTAAAACTGTCTACATACTGCACATTGTGATTTTATATTAAACTAGAATATTGCCCATCAAAAAATTACGGGAATCAAATTGTAAGGTAGCTAATGCTGTTTGGTGTCTGGTAATCAAATAAATAATACATTAATAAATGAATATACTTTACCTATTGTGAAGTAATATATGCAGGAAGCATTGTGTTGAAGAGCTGACAATCTGTTTTCATGTTGCTGCATCAGTGCTGTGGAGCTGCTGTGTAAGCGTCATGGATGTGTGTAGTGTAATAGTGTGCATGCGCGAGGCAAAACCGTTAGGGTAGCTGCGTACTTCTGCATTCTGTAAGTTATTGTTCTAAAATGGCGGCTAATGTGTGGTACGCGGCTGTTAATGATTTACATAGTTACATAGTAATTAAGGTTGAAAAAAGACTTTCAGTCCATCAGGTTCAACCTGTTAAGATCTCCTCTGATCTGCAATATGCGTATTAGTTATTAATTAAATTATTGATTAAATAATTATTAATAGTATAGTATTGGAGGACAAAAAAAAGAGTTAGTCCATCAAGTTCAACCTTTTTAGATCTCTATTGATCTTTTTAATGTGGACAATTAATTATTAATTGTTAATTGATCCAGAGGAAGGCAAACAGAAAAAAAAAAAACATTGAAACTTTGCCAATTGTCTCATGAGGGGAAAAAAAGCAAAATTCCTTCCTGACCCCAGAAACTGACGATCAAATTTCTCCCTGGATCAATACTCCTTCGCTAGTTATCTAGGATAGCCTTGAATGCCCTCTTTATTCAAAAGTATATCTAACCCCTTTTTGAAGTTGTCTATCGAATCCGCTGTCACCACCTCCTTTGGTAGAGAATTCCACAGATTAACCACCCTTACTGTGAAGAACCCTTTTCTTTCTTTAAGGTGGAATCTTTTTTCCTCTAACCTCAGGATGTCCTCTTGTCAGTAGAAAATCTCTTGCTACAAAAAGTTCACTTGACAAAGCCTTATACTGACCCTGGATGTATTTATATAACGTAATCATATCTCCTCTTAGGCGCCTTTTTTCTAGAGAAAATAAGTGTAATTTGGTTAGTCTTTCTTCATAACTTAGCCCCTCCATTCCCCTTATTAGTTTTGTTGCCATCCTCTGTACCTTTTCCAGCTCTAAAATGTCCTTTTTATGAGGTGGTGCCCAACATTGTCCTCCATATTCCAAATGAGGGCGTACTAGAGATTTGTATAGTGGCAGAATTATATCTTCTTCCCTGGCTTCTATACCCTTCTTAATACATGCTAATATTGTATTTGCCTTTGCAGCTGCTGCTTGGTATTGATCGCTGTTACCTAGGTGGTTGTCCACAAGCACTCCCACATCCCTTTCAATATCTGATACCCCTAGATTTGCTCCATTAAGATTATAAATTGCATGTCTATGTTTCCTTCCCAAATGCATAACCTTACATTTATTTGTATTAAATCTCATCTGCCATTTATCCGCCCATTTCTCTAATTTATGCAAATCCTTTTGTAGGTAAAGTACATCATTATCTGATTGTATTACCTTGCACAACTTAGTGTCATCAGCAAAAATGGAGACCCCACACTCCAATCCTACCTAAGTCATTAATAAATATGTTAAAAAGGAGAGGACCTAATACTGAACCTTGAGGAACCCCACTTACCACATTAGGACAATCGGAATATGTTCCATTTACAACAACCCTTTGCTTCCTGTCTTTTAGCCAGCTCTCGATCCATGAGCAGATATTTACTGCAATTCCTGTATCCCTTAGTTTGCTCACTAGTCTCCCATGTGGCACTGTATCAAATGCCTTTGAAAAATCTAAAAAGACTACATCCACTGAGTTGCCCTGATCCAAGTTCCTACTAACGTCCTCATAGAAACGAATTAATTTGTTTGACACGACCTACCCCTCATAAATCCGAGTTTACTGCTACCTATGATCCTCTTCAAATAGACATATTCTTGTATTCTGTCCCTTATTAACCCTTCTAAAAGCTTCCCCACTACAGAAGTGAGACTCACTGGTCTATAATTCCCTGGATTTGCTCTAGATCCCTTTTTAAATATAGGTATCACCTCAGCTTTTCTCCAGTCATCTGGTAGAGATCCTGTAGTGAGTGAGTCTTGAAAGATTAGATATAATGGTTTGGCTATTACAGAACGCAGCTCCCTCAGTACCCTTGGATGTATTCCATCAGGACCTGGGGCTTTATTAACATTTATTTTCTTCAACCTCTTTTGGATTTCTTCCTGCGTTAACCAATTATTAGGTGAAGAACCTATTTAGCTCATCTGCCTTTTCCTGGTCACTAATTATCAGACTGCCTGTGTCACATTGTAATGTTCCTATAGCTTCCTTCCTCGCCTTCTTCCCATTAATATATTAAAAAAAATATTTTAGGGTTAGTCCTACTTTCCATTGCAACTGACTTCTCATTTTCTATTTAAGCCAGTCTAATAGCCCTTTTACAAGCCTTGTTGATTTCCTTATAGTCACATAAAGCTGCCTCTGTTCCCTCCTTCTTGTATAATTTAAATGCATATTTCTTTTTCCTCATCATGATCTTTAAGTCATTGTTAAGCCACATGGGATGTGATTTAGCGTCCTTGTTCTTGGACCTCGTCCAGCTTTTTCAGAAAATCCGTAGATGTTTGGTGGTGTTTTGCGTGTTTTGCGTGTTTATGGTCCTATAGCCTCGTTTTCTTCAGCGGACATTTTTTCTCTCGATTAGGTGATTTTCGGGTGTCTAAACTCCAAAATTTGGTCTTAAATGGAGGTGTAACTTCACTTGCAGAGGTCCTGGGTGCCCCCACCTTGCTGTGGGTAAGCTTTTTATGTGTTTATTGTGTGTATTTATTGTGTTTTGAATGTTTTGAGGTTCGCGTGAGTCGGCCGTTAAAGTTAAAATTTTGCGAGGTCGTAATATTTTTTTTTCTAAGTCCTGTGTCTTGTATTTTTGTGTCGTAAGTCCGTGAATGTTGTGAGGTCTGCAGTTGCTGGCAAGGAGCGCCTTTGGCGCTCCATGTCAGCAACTGAGGCCCTCTCTCCAGACATGTCTGTAACCCCTTTGTGGGTCCTATCTGGTACTCGTAGGATTCCTGCCATTTACGGGTGTGAAAACATTTGAAGCATCGCAGCAACTGAATAGCGATTTGCGATTTTTGTGATCGTAACTCTTGCGGCTGTGAAAGATCAAAGGCTTGGACGGGCTGTAACTTGCAATGTTAGCCATCTCAAGGAATTGGAGGCCGGAGCCCGTAACCTGGTCGGAGCCTGCAAAAAGATGCCAATTTAATAGGGAAAATAACTTCCGGGCTCCATTACGGATGCCTGATCTCCTGCGGGCTGAATTGAATAAGGCCCATTGTCTCCTCCCTCATTCCTACGCCTGGTTTGCCGACTGCTCACAACTTCCCTGAGTCTTCTGTAACACGCTGGAGAGGATGACAAAAGTGGAGAGGAGTGAAAGAGACAGATGGGTTTAGAGACACAAGGAGAGGGACAGGATAAGAGGAGGGAAATGGGGGAATTGAGCAGGGGGTTATAGGAGCATAAAGGGTGAAAAAGATAGATAAGGAGAGATAAAGAGGGAGTGACAGAGTTTGGGGAAGAGACAGAAGCAGGGAGAGAGAGATAGAGGGGTAAACGAGACAAGAGGGGGAGTATGAAATAGGAAGAGGGGAAGAGAAAGAGATAAGGGATGGGGGGCTGAGAGGGTAGAGATGGATATTGAAAGTGAGAGAGAAACAGTGGGAGGATAGAAACAGATGGGGAGAGATGGAGAAGTTTAGAGAGATAGGAGAGAGAGTGAAGGTAAGAGAGAGGAGGGGGAGAGAAGGACAAAGATGGGCCTAGATACAGACGGGGGAAGGCATAGTGAGAGGAGGAGAGACAGGGGTGAGGAAGACAGACAGAAGGGTGGAGACAGACAGAAAGCAGAAGACAGAGGAGAGGCAGAGACAAGAGAGGAGAAAAAGAAACAGATGGGGTCAAAAAGACAATAGAAAGATGGGGTTAAATGGCAAAGGAGGTAAGACAAGAGGGGGTAAGGCAAGGACAAGAGGAGGGGGGTGGAGGAAGACAAGAGGGGGAAGGTGAAGACAAGAGGAGGAGGGGGAAGACAAGAGGGGAGTGGAGGAAGACAAGAGGGGGGTGGAGGAAGACAAGAGGGGAGTGGAGGAAGACAAGAGGGGGAAGGTGAAGACAAGAGAGGTAGAGGTGAATATAAGAGGGGGAGGGGGGGAAGACAAAAAGGGGAGTGAGGAAAGGCAAGACGGGAGAGGTGTAGACAAGAGGGGTAGTGGGAAGACAAGAGGAGGAGAGGTGAAGGCAAAAGGGGAGGGGAAATAGACAAACGGGCAATGGGTTGAAGACAAGAGGGGGAGAGGGTGAAGACAAGAGAGGGAGGGATGAAGACAAGAGGGGAAGACAAGATGGGAGGAGGAGACAAAAGAAGAGGGGGGAGACAAGAGGGAAGAGGGGTGTCACGAACAACCCATATTTAGGGGCTCCGTGCACCCCTAATTCTCCTACTGTAGCTTATAGGAGCAATCTGCAGGTTGTAACTTATATATTCATCCCGGCATCCAGCATTTCAGATCAGACCATCATTTATGGAGAAACAGGACCAACAACACCTGTAGTTAGTGCCGATCTAGACAGCCATAATTCTTGCTTCAGATACATTTTTAAATCAAGACAACAAAGATACCACATGGCTTTCCCCCCCACCCTCTAACTACGGTTACCAAACTCCCACTGAGCTTAGTAGCCTTAACGTCTATGATTTCACAATCTGTCTTCCCTCCTACCCTTTGTGCTCAGGTTAATTGGGAAGAGATAATTAACATGTCCTTGACCTGTTTATACTTTGCCAGGAGATGATTTAGCACCTAGTGTCATCTTTGCCCCCCAGGCCTCAAATTTTCCTTTTGCTGGCAAACTCATGTCATCCCATAACTCTGACCCTGTCCCCAGAGGATTCAGGAAATATACTTTTATATACTATTATATTCCTCTGGGAAAACCTGTCATTTTGATACTACACATAGCTGGGTACCATCCATACATCACATATAGACAAGTATAACCTTACAATATTGTTTAAATCTGGTTTGGAGGTATAAGTTACCCCCGTTAAGAAGAATACGAGGGGAAAGGGGGGAAGAGAGAGTATTATCAGAAGAGTGTCATGAATCGTGATTGTTTGTCTGTTCTGTACTTTGTATCTACGTCTTGTTTTTGTACTTGTATTCTTTTGTCTGAAAAATAAAAATAAAAAAAATAAAAATAAAAAAAAGATGTCTGGCAGCAAAACAACTCCCGTTATAGTGTAGCCAACATTAAACACCTCATGGCAACAGGGCAATACCAGTCCCCCCCCCCCCCCATCCCCAATAGTTCAGTGCACCCTTGTAAGGGAAATATTACCCTGCAGAAGAAAAGAACACAGCACACAAAGGGTTTACCTGGTACCAGATGAGAGACACAATAAACACACACGGGTATAGTGATTCAAATGGTCTCTGCTTTATTGATTTGCTCTGCACAGTTTTATATCTGTCCAGCAATCAAGAAAAAAAAAAAGAAACTACGGTTGTCTGACGCAGATGTGAGAAACAGTATATCTTGCAAAGAAACAAGTTATTTTTGCAAACCCAGCACTTACAAGGATAAACTATTAATTTGTTTTCTTTTACCATGTGGATATAATCCAAGAAACGCAACTACAGAACATTCTGTAAAATGTCATATATTAGCAGGCGGTTTAACTCTAGGCAGATATGAAATATTTCCTCACAGCCCTCCTGAACATAGCAAGGGGAAAGACAAGAAGGGAGGAGAGACAAGAGGGGAGGGAGAGGACAAGAGGGGAGGGAGAGGACAAGAGGGGAAAGGGGAGACAAGAGGGGAGGGAGAGACAAGTGGGGAGGGAGAGACGAGGGGAGAGAAAGACAAGAGGGGAGGGAGAGACAAGAGGGGAGGGGGGACAAGAGGGGAGGGAGAGACAAGAGGGGAAGGGGGAGACAAGAGGGGAGGGAGAGACAAGTGGGGAGGGAGAGACAAGAGAGGAGAGAGAGACAAGAGGGGAAAAGGGGACAAGAGTGAAGGGAGAGACAAGAGGGGAAGGGGGACAAGAGTGAAGGGAGAGACAAGAGGGGAAGGGGGACAAGAGGGGAGGGAGAGACAATAGGGGAAGGGGGGACAAGAGGGGGAGGGGAGACAAGAGGGGAGGGAGAGACAATAGGGGAAGGGGGGGACAAGAAGGGAGGAAGAGACAAGAGGGGAAGGGGGAGACAAGAGGGGAGGGAGAAACAAGAGGGGAAGGAGAGACAAGAGGGGAGAGAGAGACAAGAGGGGGAGGGGGGACAAGAGGGAGGGAGACAAGAGGGGAAGGGGGGACAAGATGGGGAGAAAGAGACAATAGGGGAAGCGGGGACAAGAGAGGAAGGGGAGACAAGAGGGGAGGGAGAGACAAGACGGGAGGGGGGACAAGAGAGGAGGGAGTGACAAGAGCAGAGGGAGAGGCAAGAGGGGAAGGGGGAGACAAGAGGGAGGGAGAGACAAGAGGGGAAGGGGGGGACAAGAGGGGAGGGAGAGACAAGAGGGGAGGGAGAGACAAGAGGGGAGGGAGAGACAAGAGGGGAAGGGGGGACAAGAGGGGAGGGAGAGACAAGAGGGGAGGGAGAGACAAGAGGGGAGGGAGAGACAAGAGGGGAGGGAGAGACAAGAGGGGAGGGAGAGACAAGAGGGGAGGGAGAGACAAGAGGGGAAGGGGGGACAAGAGGGGAGAGAGAGACAAGAGGGGAGAGAGAGACAAAAGGGGAGGGAGAGGGGGGGACAAGAGGGGAAGGGAGAGAAAAGGGGGAGAAAAGTGGGGAGGGAGTGGGGAGGGAGAGACAAGAGGGGAAGAGGGGAGACAAGAGGGGAGGGGGAAAAGAAGAGGAGCGATGAAGAGGGAGATAAGAGGGGAAGGGAGAGACAAGAGGGGAGGGAGAGACAAGAGGGGAAGGAGGGAGACAAGAGGGGAGGGAGAGACAAGAGGGGAAGGGGGGACAAGAGGGGAGGAAGAAAATCTTTTTTTGAGAAAATAGGCTAAGCAAGAAAAAAAAATGGCGACCCAAAAAAATGAAAACGAGGCTATACGACCCTGGACCGCGCAACACACCGCCAACTGCGTACCATTTTCACACAGGAATGTACGAGGTACAAAATACACTACTACAAAGGACGACAAATACTAGCGAACCGCGTAGCACATACAAAAATAAAGCAACTCTACACTCCAAACTTGCAAATCACAACATTACCCATCTACAGTAGCGCTTTACACAAATAAACCAACGTTTTGCCCTCGGGCACGCAGCCTATTTCTAATGCACACCAGGGACATTGATAACACGATCTCCTCAGGCCAGCAGCAGTCCAACTGGACATTATATGATGCGGGAAAATGAAAAAAAGATTGTTAGCTCTTCAGCCTATTGATTGATGGATATATTAATTACAAATTGGTAAAGTATATTAATTAATTAAGTAACTAATTAATTGATTATTATTTACAAAAATATAGACATATGTATCTGTCTTTGTGATGAGCGCAGAGGCTGTTCAGAGGAGCAAAAGTACACCAGAGGAGAGGCTCGCAATGAGCGCCGAAGGTCCTCACAGTACAAAAAAACCTTCACATTGTGTGGCAAACAGCATTGACATGGATTCAAATGTTATTGCTCCGTCATTTTTGATGGGCAAGTCGCTAATATATATATATATATATATATATATATATATATATATATATATATATATATATACACATATTGTGACAGAGTTATCTAAGGTCTTTATGTAAGCCACAGAGTCTGCAAAGCTCTCTTCACCCAGTAGGTCTGCAGGAGGGTCATTTTGCTGCTCAGTTGATCAGCTGCAACAGGCATTTCTGGTTTAATTATTTTCCAGGAATATGGGGGTACTGGTTGCCTACGGGCTGATTGTTTACAATTTGTCGGAGCTGGGGACAGAAACCCAGTGAGAAAGCAGCCCTGGAGCAGAGTGGAGACCTTAAAATGTGAAGAATAGAGGACAGTAATTGTTACTATTGGACTGGTAGTTTTGCTCCACCCAGGTTTAACTGGATGAGAGCTGGTTAGTGAGGGAACTGTATATTAGTTAAGGCAGTGATCAAATCAAACTTTGCTCCTCCTGATATATATTTCCTTAATACGATCCTGAGAGTAGTCATTACATGAGCAGCCTTCCAGCAGTGGGTAATTAGAAGACTGTTAGGGGACCACTCATGGGCCATGTTTATTAAGCGCCCTTTGAAGAACTTGATAACAAGCAACATGTTTACAGAGAAAGAAATACACTTGACTTAAAACTAATTTTAATTTAATTGAGGAGAGACTTGCTTTTTTCACTAATATGACTTGTGACCGGGAAAGGACCTTGGAGGTGATGATGAGTGGAGAGATGTGAAGAGAAGCAGAGAGAATACCATGGGGTGCGGGCAGCACGAGAGACGTCTTGGAGATGAGAGTGTGAGGAGGTGATGATGAGTGAAGAGATGTGAAGAGAAGCAGAGAGAATACCATGGGGTGCGGGCAGCACAAGAGATGTCTTGGAGATGAGAGTGTGAGGAGGTGATGATGAGTGGAGAGATGTGAAGAGAAGCAGAGAATACCATGGGGTGCGGGCAGCATGAGAGAAGTCATGGAGATGAGAGTGTGAGGAGGTGATGATGAGTGGAGAGATGTGAAGAGAAGCAGAGAGAATACCATGGGGTGCGGGCAGCACGAGAGAAGTCTTGTAGATGAGAGTGTGAGGAGGTGATGATGGGTGGAGAGAGAGATGTGAAGAGAAGCAGAGAGAATACCATGGGGTGCGGGCAGCACGAGAGAAGTCTTGTAGATGAGAGTGTGAGGAGGTGATGATGAGTGGAGAGATGTGAAGAGAAGCAGAGAGAATACCATGGGGTGCGGGCAGCACGAGAGACGTCTTGGAGATGAGAGTGTGAGGAGGTGATGATGAGTGGAGAGATGTGAAGAGCAGAGAGAATACATGGGGTGCGGGCAGCACGAGAGACGTCTTGGAGATGAGAGTGTGAGGAGGTAATGATGAATGAAGAGAGAGATGTGAAGAGCAGGGGATAGAATACCATAGGCTGGCGACAGCACAAAAGACATCTTAGAGACAAGAGTGTGAGGGGGTGATGATGAGTGAAGATGTACTGGATTATAGGAACCTTGGTTATACTCCTCATATTATGGAAGTTGCTCAGTTAATACGTCACATGACTTTTTCCAGGATATTATGTTGGATAAACGTTGCTGTGTACCATGTCAGAACCTGGCACGTCATGCAAACTAAAGACATTGTGTGTCTTGTGGCGTTCCTCCAAGAACCTGCCACCCAAGTACTAGAGATGTTCCTGTATACCTCATACAACAAACAAGTCTAAAGTGAGATGTAGTTTGATTTGTGTGCCAATGAGGTGGGTCCAAGACAACTCAGACCTTCTTGTGTTTTTGAAACTTGCTACACCCTCCCACACATTTCCTACTTGCTACCCCACACTTACTACTCCCCACTCACTTACTACTCCCCCCTCACTACTCCCCCTCACTTACTACTCCCCCCTCACTACTCCCCCTTCACATCTCCCACTTACTACTCCCCCTCACTTACTACTAAGCCCCTCACATCTCCCACTTACTACTCCCCCTCACTTACTACTAAGCCCCTCACATCTCCCACTTACTACTCCCCCTCACTTACTACTCCCCCCTCACATCTCCCACTTACTACTCCCCCCTCACATCTCCCACTTACTACTCCCCCTCACTTACTACTAAGCCCCTCACATCTCCCACTTACTACTCCCCCTCACTTACTACTCCCCCCTCACATCTCCCACTTACTACTCCCCCCTCACATCTCCCACTTACTACTCCCCCTCACTTACTACTCTCCCCTCACATCTCCCACTTACTACTCCCCCTCACTTATTACTCTCCCCTCACACTTACTACTCCCCCCTCACATCTCCCCCCTCACTTACTACTCTCCCCTCACATCTCCCACTTACTACTCCCCCTCACACTTACTACTCCCCCTCACTTACTACTCCCTCACACTTACTACTCTCCCCCCTCACACTTACTACTCTCCCCCTCACTCACTACTCCCCCTCACTCACTACTCCCCCTCACTCACTACTCCCCCTCACACACTACTCCCCCCTCACACACTACTCCCCCCTCACTTACTACTCCCCCTCACACACACTACTCCCCCTCACACACTACTCCCCCCTCACACTTACTACTCTCTCCCCTCACACTTACTACCCCTCACACTTACTACTCTCTCCCCTCACACTTACTACCCCTCACACACTACTCCCCCCTCACACTTACTACTCTCTCCCCTCACACTTACTACTCTCCCCCTCACTCACTACTCCCCCTCACTTACTACTCCCCCTCACACACTACTCCCCCTCACTTACTACTCTCCCCTCACACCTCCCACTTACTACTCCCCCTCACTTATTACCCTCCCCCACATCTCCCACTAGTTACTCTCCCCCTACATCTTTTACTTGCTACCGCCCACTTACTACTCCCCCCCCCCATCTCTCGGAGTACTTTCCAACCCCCCCATCTCTCGGAGTACTCTCCTTCCAACCCCCCCATCTCTCGGAGTACTCTCCTCCCCCCCCCCCCTGCTCTCGGAGTACTCTCCTTCCCCCCCCCCTGCTCTCGGAGTACTCTCCTTCCCCCCCCCCCTGCTCTCGGAGTACTCTCCTTCCCCCCCCCCCTGCTCTCGGAGTACTCTCCTTCCCCCCCCCCTGCTCTCGGAGTACTCTCCCCCCCCCCCTGCTCTCTGAGTACTCTCCTTCCCCCCCCCCCCTATCTCTCGGAGTACTCTCCTTCCCCCCCCCCCCTATCTCTCGGAGTACTCTCCTTCCCCCCCCCCCCATCTCTCGAAGTACTCTCCTCCCCTACCCCCCCCACCCCCATCTCTCGGAGTACTCTCCTCCCCCACCATCCCCCCATCTCTCGGAGTACTCTCCTCCCCCACCATCTCTCAGAGTACACTGCCTGTACGGCCACATTGAATCCTCAGGTCATGTCCATATTGTTAATAAAAGATCGATCCAGACGTGAGGACCCCCAGGGATTTAACGGTATTATGGCACCAGTTACGTCATCCATGAAAAGCTGCACTCAGGCCAGTATTTGAGAGCTGAGCTCTGCACAGATCAGTCTCTGCCTTAGGCTCCCTTTTGTAGAGCATGACGATCCTGAAATTCTATCCTGTGTGCAGTTCTCCAGGACAGTCCTTGCCTACCCCACAAGCTTATACTCTAGGACAGTGGTGGACAACAGGTGGCGCTTCCCATGTGGACCCCGGCGCCTCCAACAATACACAGGCCATGATATCTCAATGTATCACCTTCTGTATCTCTGTTACCAAGTAGTTACCTCCCTACAGTGATGTATAAAGCATCGTGGGCCCCTTAAGGGAAACGGGATAAATAGCGCTACGGAGAGTGTTGGTGCTTAATAATAATAATAATAATAATAATAATACATCTAATCAAAATGCAACTTTGTTTGTTTTACTAAGAAATTTTCTTTCTTTAATCCGAGTAAACTGCGCTGTTCAGGTCACTGTGACAATATTATTCCTTAGAGGCGGGTCACGCGCAGGATCTGGGCCCCCAGCCGGGTCACATGACAGCAGAGTGTAGACAGCTCTCTGCATGGATTTCCATTAAGACATGTGGGCCTAGCGCTGACCCGTAGGAGGGGCCCGGCTCTGTGCTGAGACACGGCTGGGACCGGCTCCAATTAAAGATGTAGTCACGCCTGAGTGATTGATATATCTATATATAGTAGCAACCCTAATGTGGAGATCCCTCTCGCCCTGTGGGGCGACACTCAGATAGGGTCTGTTTTCTTGTCTCACTCCACGGCTCGCCCCTCCATTAATGGGTAATTCTGGCCTATGTGATCTTTTGAATAACTTCATAATGGGCCAAATTTTTTAGAGAGGGAAAAAAAAAAAAAAAAAAGTTTTACGTTACATATATAATTATGCTTTACCTGTGGTGTTCCATTTTCCTTTCTGATTCTGTCTGCTACTTCATAAGGAGAGTGTAAACAGCTGAAAGCACTGACAGTTTTTGCTGCCGTATTCCTAATGTGCGGACAGAAGCTTCCAACTACTTATCATGGATTCCTCCAGGGTCAACTAGAGCCATCAAAATTATTATTTTTTCTAATGAAACACTAGTTTAGGTTATTCTTAAAGAGCAAGAAAAACCGTCTGCATTTATATGCAAATGAGCACAGCGAGCCGCACATCAGCACAGCGAGCCGCACATCAGCGCACTGCAACTCACATTCCTTCCTGACCACAGATACTTCTAATTCCAAGGGATGTCCTTGTGTTAGTTGAAAACCCTCTTGTTAAATAAAATAAAAAAAAAAAAAAAAATAGGACCCCGAAAGAGCTTTATACTGACCCGGGATGTATTTATATAAGGTAATCATATCTC
This sequence comes from Discoglossus pictus, assembly GCA_027410445.1. NCBI lineage: Eukaryota > Metazoa > Chordata > Amphibia > Anura > Alytidae > Discoglossus > Discoglossus pictus. The sequence goes on along the minus strand of CM050164.1, from coordinate 5,752,234 downwards.
CTCTTAGACTCCTCTTTTCTAGAGTAAATAAGTGTAATTTGGTTAGTCTTTCTTCATATCTTAGCCCCTCTATTCCCCTTATTAGTTTTGTTGCCCTTCTCTGTACCTTTTCCAGCTGTAAAATGTCCTTTTTATGAAGTGGTGCCCAAAATAGTCCTCCATATTCCAAATGAGGGCGTACTAGAGATTTGTATAGTGGCAGAATTATATTTGCCTTTGCAGCTGCTGCTTGGCTTTGAGCCCTGGTGGTACCATGCCCAGCTCTGGGTATACCTCGGCCCTGGTGGTACCATGCCCAGCTCTGGGTATACCTCGGCCCTGGTGGTACCATGCCCAGCTCTGGGTATATATTCCCTGTACTGGTGGTACCATGCCCAGCTCTGGGTATATATTCCCTGTACTGGTGGTACCATGCCCAGCTCTGGGTATATATTCCCTGTACTGGAGGTACCATGCCCAGCTCTGGGTATATATTCCCTGTACTGGAGGTACCATGCCCAGCTCTGGGTATATATTCCCTGTACTGGTGGTACCATGCCCAGCTCTGGGTATATATTCCCTGTACTGGAGGTACCATGCCCAGCTCTGGGTATATATTCCCTGTACTGGTGGTACCATGCCCAGCTCTGGGTATACCTCTGCACTGCATGTTTGTCCACTAGAGGTGAGCAAATCATAACCAGGTTGTGGCTTAAGAATAACGGTTACTCCTAATTCTATAGGGCAATTGCTTATTTTACTATTAGTGTTGCCCAGAAAGTGCTTTGGTCATGAAACATGGTCCATATTTATTGTACTACTGACCAGGAATATAATAAAAAATAAAATAACTCATACACACTAGGAGTAGTTTAAAATAAATCTTTATTTTTTCTCCAAAAAAACAAAAACACCAATTCACATGAAGTTTGCAACAATATTTGCTTTAAGGAAAAGAAACTTCCAGAAGAGGGGAAAGAAAAAAAAAAAAAAAAAAAAAAAAAAAAAAAGTCAAGGCTTCAAATAATTATCTTCATAGACAGCAAACAAGAGGCAGACACTTCTGCGCCCAAAATATAGCTTCATCATACAAAGAGAAGGAGCTCAAGTACCAGGGCCCCCTGAGACCCCATAACCAATACTGACATTTACTCTCCACAAATGGAACAGGACAATGAGCTGCATTACAGATTAGAGGGTTCCTGGTGTTTAATATTAAAAAATGACCAAGTGTTTGAACAGAGCTCTTAAATGATTAGCTATGCACAGTCAAACCTTCCAAACAGTCCCTACAAAAGTCTTCCTCCAGCAGCTCAAACTGTATTGTTGCTGTGGAGTCAGATTACTACCAGATGTAGTAACAGTGCGCATGAGCTGCTGGGGCAGACCTTTGCAGGGCCTGAATGAGCTTTTAAGCACTTGATAAAACTAAGTTTAGCTGCAAATACATATGGTAGGAAACTTTCCATGTCCCTTCAAGCTAATGCCATCACAAGTCATTTAATAAAATCCAACTTCCTTGTAGTGTCAACATCTTCCAGGATGTTATTGGGAACAGAGACCCCAGACCTGCCCTGTGGATTTTACCTTTTTAACTTCTGCTCTAGCCCTTTAAGTTTGATAGAGCAAAAAGACAGTTTAATTGATTCTAACAAGAGACATTCAGTAATGAGACTGCTTTGGTGGCCACCCCACTCCAAGACATTGACCATAGTCTTGCACATTGCTCTAGAGGCTGCCCAGATGAAATACTTGCAAAGCCATTAATCAGGTAATTTGATAATTACAGGAGGATCTGAGTAGACCAATGACATGTGATGGCTGCCAATGTCAGATGGGTTTATAGATCATGGTCAGGATGTGATAGACACAGAATCTACAAGACCCAGTCCTTATACAAGTGCTCTGACCTGCACCAGAACCCAATATTAAAAGTACACTTAAAGAGCTTTCTAACGAGACTACAAGTTTAACCCTTCCTTTTAGCTAGTCTGAAAAGTGTACAAAAAATACAAATCAAATCTTAATTTTAAATTCTGGCAAGTGACAAAAAAAAAAAAAAATTCTAGTAGCACTACATGGTTTTGAATACTTTAAGCCATAAGTTATGTCCCTGTTTGATGTTAGTCTTCTAGAACCCCCCCCCACACCACCACTCCTTTACTGGAGGACTCCATTGTCATTAGCCGTGTGGACAAGGTGTACTCTCATAACTTGAAGAGTCTGCAAACTTTCCATAAAAAAGGTGAACTAACCTGTTAGTCAGAGGCTGGCATGTATTAAAGCAATGAGCTTCACTTACTACTGAAGTCTAGTTCTTCAGACCTGCATCTTTAGATGGACTTTGCTCATTTATGTGCATAAATTGCTGATACACCTACTGTAGTTTGATATAACCAGTTAAAAATCAGCCAGAAAAGAGCTGGTCACAGAAGATGCCCAGTAAGGAACAGGTTACAACCTGTGCTGATAGAGTCCCACCACTCCTGCAATGACCATAAGGAGGTCCAGTTCTCACTATAAAGAACCCTCCCTTTATCATGACGGCATCCAGCACATGCTAGGTCAGCGCTGCAGAGGTCACTCTGTACCTTGTACTTCAGTCAAGTTTACAAAGATTGCTGACTATTTGCAAAATAGTAAAGATCCGCTGACTACAGAAGAGGTTAATAGAGGCAGGCTGTGTGTACAGGGGCTGGCACCAACAACTACAGTCAAACAAGCACAACACACCCTGACCGGCCAGTGCTGGCCAAGGGGACTCTGACCAGGTCATATAGACAGTGGGTGCCAGGAAAGATTCAGGCAAACAGGAAAGCTACATGATTGATCCTTTCCCTGTAGTGCTCTCCTATTGGCAAGGCATGAAGTAGCTGGAAAGTCTACTTTAGGACATGCTGCCCATTTTCAGATACTTCTATGGCAGAATCAGATAATCATGCTCCCTTCCCTCACTGGTACCGCAAGGACCATGAACAGTTCCTGCCATTATCTTTCCTGGAGTAGATCCAATCAGGATCTTTAATACAGCAACACCACAAATAAGGTCAGTAAATATTGGCTCCATCATGGGCCAGACTTTCCACTAGGACTGGTTTGTCCTGATCTAGGAAGTCTAATCTCTTAAATCACCATTTTATTTGTAGATTAGGTCCCTGTAGAACTTTCCACTTAATAGGAGGCAAAATATTGCCAGCACAAAGATAACTTCAGATGTATCCAGAGATCAATGTGGTAGGGGGTGCTCACCTGAGACTATGGAGTTTCCAATTTACAGAAAACAAATCTGAAACCTACAGCCAAGCAGGATGCCAATCTTAGTCAAGGGTAACGATTTGGCTTTTGATCAGCTTGTACCAGAGTGTATTCTGACTGCTAATTGGGGAGGGGGAATCTATTGGCAGTTATTACATTTGCCGAGTTTAAAAAAAAAAAAAAAAAAAAAAAAAAAAAAAAAAAAAAAAAAAAGTGGGTTAGATTAGGTCAGAGCCCCATGGAAGCCAGAAGCGCAGCCCGCAGCACTGACACTAGAACCAAGTAGTTTGTTTTTCCACTTCAGATCTGCAGTAATACACCTGCTGGCACCCAGCCATTCACAGGAGACATCTTTACTAAAGATCATGCTTCTGAGAAAATGTCTCAATGCAAAATATGGGGTCTGGAGAGCCTGATTGAGTGTGACAGGCTGTAAGTAAAACTGCCCCTCCCCAAATAGGACTAAGAATCTGAGGGACAGTGCTCCATATAGGTTAAAGAAACAGACACCCCTGAAGAGCACATTGGTTTGCCATGGGTTTAGTAGGCACCATATTGCAGCCCCACATGCCACCTGTGCAATAAAGGGTTTTATATTGTGCAACACTTCACACAGACTAGTTGTCAGCGAGCATATTTAAACAGGAAATTGGTTATCAGGGCTGGGTGCCGTGTTACTAATCCAGTTGTAAACCAATAGCTGGATGTTGTGGTGAAAGCAAGAGGTGTAATGCAGACTGAGCCACCTATAAGTGGATTAAGGGTTTAGTACCATGTCGTCACTATGCAACCTGTTGTGATCAGGAATTGTGTATAGCAATTGTTCAAAACCCTGGTCCTCTAGGCAGAGGACAACACATCTAGAGTAACCTGGCTTGACCATACTTAGTGTGGGATTTAATGACTAGTGTTGGAGTTCTAGATCAGCGTCACAGCTGTGAGGCCCCACAATAAATGGGACATGACAGTAACTGTGGGCCACACGCCCTAACAGAAGTTATTACTAGGACCTGACCATGTGGGTGTCAGTGATATGAAGATATCCTTGGGGTACAGCAGTGGCCATAGATTGGCTAAATGGATTCTTAATCTTTGCACATGCATTTGTAATAATAAAAAAAAAAAAAAAGAAAAAAAAAAAGCTCTTTAAGTTTGGCGCATCAAGATCCCCAGGCCTTTGTTAATGGCAAGAAACTGTCCCACACTAAATATCTAGAAAACAACATAATTGATACATTTGAATTGTCTTCACATGCCAATATCTTTTATAGAATTATAAAATGAAAATAAACAGGCTGTTAACATTACATTTAGTAGAGAGCAAAATGCAGAGTATTGCATCTTTTGAATATGTAGAAAATGGGTTATGCCTAGACAGAAGCAGCATCTCAAACCCAGTCCTTGGGACATCTGATCCAAGAAGATTCAGAGTCTCACCTGAGATTCTGCCATGTTGAGATCCCAAGGGCTGGAATGGGGAACACTGCAATAACCCACAAATCACAGGCTTCACCTCAAGAGATAATAGGCTAGATGTATTAAAGGCTGCCCCCAGGAAAGCAGATCAGCACAAGTCATAGTTGCCAAGTATGGTTTAATTTGGAACTATAAGCAAAAAGTTTCCGCAATGTAATGCTAAATTGTACGGTAAAATAAGATAAGCACAATTGAGCCGTTGACTACTATTAAAAAAAAAAAAAAAAAATTGAAGCTTTTGAGAGGAGTGCATTTAATTCTTAATCACTTTAGTTTCAGCATTCACCCAAGTCTGGTCATGCCCAGGTTTATATGGAGGAATTTACAGAACACAAATTGATCAGGGGCTTATTTATATGCACTCATCTCATTAAGATTAGATTTAAACCTCCATTTAGTCGGATGTTCAAAAAGACAGCACACTTAAGTTTTATTTTACAGTAGGTTTTTATCATTCCATTGAGGATTACTTCTTGCCTAAAAAGGTTAAATCATAACAGAAACTTCATTTTTTCCCTAAATCAAAATAAAGTCACTCCCATAGGCAGCAGACCAATAAATGGCAGTTAGTGGCTAGTCAAGATTCAGTGCCCAAAATCCTAACCACAAGCCATTAAAGATAGAGATATGCGTTTGCTACAAACATGTTAATGTAAATCTCGTGGCTCTTCACTCAATAGTAGTGCCAACTCCAACAATCCATAATTTAAAGACCCAATGACATTCCCTAAATGTGTACACAGAACACCCTGTTTCATTGTTCCACCACAATATCTGTGCAAACGACAAGCCCTCCCTTATTTCCAGTACAAGAACTACAACATAAATAGCATTTGCCTGTCCACATAAAAAAACAAACCTGAATCCAATAAGATTCCTAAGACCCCTCACCATAATTCACACTAAATTAACACTTTTTGTAACATCTTGTTTTCTATTTTTTATACTGTTTGTGTGGTTTTAAATTATTACTTTAATAAATAAAGAAAATAAATTTCACATTTTTAATTTTCTAATTTTTTTTAAATTTTCTTTTTTTTTTCTTTTTTTTTTTCACCAAGGTCATTAGAGGACCATGTTGCAAAACTTCCAACTCCTGATTTGAGAGAAAATAAATCTTTCTAGCCTTTATAAATGTACTAGTTTCAGCCCCTTCAATGCTGGAGTTTCAGATGGGGCAAAAACACTGAAAGGGTTAAAAATATAGAACTTTACAGAAGGAGATACACCTGATTATTTTTTTTTATAAACCCTCTGCGGCTCAATTCAGAGACTGCCCTGCAGACACAGTAGAGATACCGCTTACTTACTGACCGCCCAGCGTTTCTACTCCTTACAAGAGACAGCAGGTATCAATAGAAAAAGACTCATTAAAACACTGAACCCGAGTTACTCCCACAGTACTTAGAGTGAAGGCTTCGTACTGTAGACATAAGAGTGGAATGTCCCACAACTGCCTGGATGGTTGGGTGATCCAAACCTAGAAACATGTGACGGTCATGACATCACATACACTGAATTGAGTGGTCAAAGCTGCTTCCCAAGAATACGGTCTCCACAATTCCAGGTAGTTATATGGAAGACACATGCTCAGTTCCAAGTCAAACTAACATCTCCAGGCCTTCAACTGAAGAACCAGCTGTCCTGGATAGTTCAAAAGACAATAGCTTGCCTAACTACAGGGTAACCAGGTAGGGTAAGACTGGCTGTAGGAAACGGCAGTGTTGGCAATGTAGTAATTGCTGAAGTTGGCATCACTGACATATGGAGCGGGCTGGTAGTAACAGGTGACATTTGTTGCATTGGGAATAATGTTTTGCTCAGCCAGTACTCTTAAGGCCAAGAGAGAGATTAAGTTGAGTGTCTGTCTACGCTCATGACCCATGAGACAGACTGTGCTCTCATTCACCACCTTCCTTAGGATCATCAGGTAGTCATATTTACTTTTCTCTTCACCCATGAAGTGGTTCTGGAGGTAAGACTCCAGCTTCCTCTGCTGTTCAAATATATCAGAGAAGTCTATGAAGAAGCGTGAGCACATGTAGCGCTCCAAGGACTTTATCTGCTCCTTGTCTGCTGGTTTAAAGTCTCGGACAAGCAGGTTGCTGTATTTCATGAGACCTCCTCCTCTAATTTCCTCAGGGTTTTTTGTGGCAATCAGTTTGTGACTGAGGTGGTTAAAAGCAGCCTCAAAATCCCCATAAACACTCTCTCCAATCACAGTTGGATGGAAGTGCTCTGACATTGGATTTTCTGAGCAGTTATGGTAAAAGAGTAGGGAATCTAGTACAATCTGGAATGAGTCGACACTAAACTCAAACTGCCGGCGGATGGAGTTTACAAACTTGAGCTCAATGTTCCTCCCATCTTTGTTGGACAATGATATCAAGCTCCACCGGTCAGTGTCAGTAAAGACTTTTACCAATTTCTGAACATAAGCCTCTTTGAGTGTAACTGGGCTGATTTTCTCTTTGTTCACACCTTCTGGTAAGAAGTTCAGCAACAAGCCAATTACCACATCCTTGACCAGCTGGAATTCTGCCTCAGATGACACATTAACTCCAAAAATGAGGTCCAAGTCCTTATAACCCAGGCCATTGTCTTTCACCAGCACATGACTGGCAGCTGACCCATTGAGTCGAACATCACGTACTTTGATTCCGGCCTCCTCCAGTCGGCTGCGAACCATTTGCACTATATCCTTCAGTGTTATCTCCAAGGTGGGGAAGTTGCCACGTCCATGTATTGGCACCACCTCTGTGAGGAAGCGGTTTAGGCGGCTGACTTGCTCCCAAGTGAGAACACTGCGGGATTTTGAAGAGCTGTCACTGTCTCCTTTATCTGCCATTGTAAGAGTAGTTTTGATTCAGGAAGCTGTAAATAAGAAACAGAAATATTAACACCAAGATCTCCTTCTCCACTCAAAGTACTGGTAAATTAATTTTACTATAATCATCTTATAAAATCTCTGGTGAGCATGTTGGTAAACTGTTCTAGCACTAGATTCTTCAAGGAGGTTGGGAATTAAAGTGCAGAATATTTGAGGTTGCCTGCATGACAGCTTAGCACAGTAGCAACTTCTGCATCAGGGTCTACACACACAGAAGATAACCGCTTATAGGAGTCTAAGGACACCTGAGTAGGCGCAGCAATGACATGAACTCTGGCTTTATGAGGTCATTTCCCTGATAAGGCTATGATTAGTTCAGGGACAGGATATAACTGGACTCTGGTCCTATGCACAAAAGGTCAGCCTTATGTTTTGTGACTTGTATTCTAGTTCAAACCTCATTTTGGAGTTAGCACTGAAGGCAAAGCTTTAACATTATATTCAATTAGCCCATGGTACAATTTATACACAAATGTATATATTTTACTGCCATCTGCAGTATAGGTCTTCAAATAAATGAAATTGATATACCTTATAGAAGGAAATATTTAAGATTTAAACTTCAAGCTTCAGTTGAGTTTGTCTCTCCTTTGAGAAGGTCATTAAGTGAAGGGTGAGTGTTTAACTAGCTCTAAACCAAGGAGTCCCCAGTCACTACAACTTGTGTTATACTTTGAATCTAGACAAAGCCAGTGGTATTATACAATGGGAGGATACTAGTAGACACCAAAGCTGAAAAACAAAACAAAACAAAACAAAAAAAAAAAACACATTTATGTTTAACAACTGCCATTTAACTTTGTTTCAACCACAGAATATTTGATTGATGATCAATACATCTAGTTTGTGCAAGGGCATGACAGCAGTTCTAGGAAACACAGGTCTAACCTACACAAACACCATTGCATGAAGATTACAAGATTTGTACCCACAGTCCAGAAGATGCCGCTGACCCAAGTCAGTACCAGATTGAAGCTTGACAAATTGAGCATAAGATTATGGACTATAGTCACGCAAGTCATTGGCCATGGTCACATATTGCTATTTCAGAGACCTGGATCTTAGCCTGATTTCCCAAGCCGTTTAGGTCATTTATCATAGTAATGTTAGCAGGTAGAAGGCCACGGCTTCATGGCCATATTAAACTTCATTGCACAACAAACTATAAATAGTGGGCCTGATAAAAGTCGGAGTGCCCTCACATAATGTCATGTTAAACTCTTCTACATGAAGGTGCAGGATGCACATACATAGCTATGTATTGGCCACAATTCTGCGTGTCATGACATGCCCTGACTAGGCGATAAAGGAGACATTTACAATGCTGATAAGTGACAGTCTGTACTTTCATTAGCAATAAAGATGTTAGGAGAGCAATAGCCGTGACAAGAAGCACTTTCATTAGTTTGTTAGCCTGTCTGCTGATTGGATGAGCTACTCTGCACAGAGTCCCTATACAACACGGCAACTATGTAGGTACAGAACATGTTAGTGTCCTTTTTAAACGCGCCATCACCCCATAGCATGTTTTATGTGGAACAGCAATAAAGACTATGTTGTACTAGCCATTTTTCTGCAAACCTTAAGGGCATTGTTTGCTGCCAGAGTCAGACAAGCTTTACTAGCCAACACTTCACACATGAGCCAAATTTGAGCCATTCATTTGCTTAAAATAAAATGGCAAGCTTTTCATGGAATAAGAAATAAAAAATCCCCAGTGACTAGAGTGACTTTAACAGGTTTGGCAGTATCAGTAAGGCATTCTAGATTGTGTCCAAGATGAACAAGTTGTTTTAGTGGAGACAGCTTGAAGAATCTTGAAGAGCAGTGCTTGGTGTCCCAGCTGGATATTTAGTTCCAGTGCAATAGGTTGAGAGTTTCAGGTTTACAAGATGGTCTTTAGACCACCAGTTATCCAGAACTACTGCCATTACATATGCTCAAAGACAAAGGTTTGTGCATATACAAGTTTGGGATTGTTGTTTTACAAGGTAAGATTCCCAAGTCAATCTTAAAATAAAAAATAGTTACTTCTACCTAGTGATTGCTTCCTATCCTTAAACTAAATGGGCTGCACCTTCATACAGACAGTGTGAGCACGGCTATGTCTTTAACGACACTGGATCTATACATTGCACCTTCATACAGACGTCATGGACACTGCCATTTCATCTCTATGTAGGCCTACCAGTCAAGTAATCTGTTGTAGGTAAGCCTTTACTGGACACTTTCTTACCTGGAAAAAGATTTCTAATGAATAAGTCTAAGACTGGAAAAACCACCTAGATGTTTTATGCAAATGTAGATTGGAAGGTCCCCTCTGGATTGCTAACTTGTCACGGTGAAGGGGATTGTGTACCTCAATGAAGCTGTGAGCTATACCATATAGGGTCACTCAAGTGCAGTCATAGCAAATGGTGGCCCACTGGAGAAGGAGCTGGCACAGCATCCAGTATATTTGCAAATATAACCTTATGGAGCAACACAACCAGACACATAATACATGTGCCTGAAATGCTGCAGTCCATAGGGTCATGGAGTCAGACACAACTGAACACAGATTTGAGGAATAAGGTGACATTCTACAATTAAAAAAAAAAAAAAAAAAAAATGCAATCCTGGGCTTTTAGAAAGGCCAGGGAGACACCGGATATGATAGTTTATACAAGACTTGGGAATATAAGACTCATAGCATTCAGTCAGCAGATACCACACCATCATTCTTGACAGTCCTCCGACGTCATTACACATGCCACAGTTCCTGAGCCCTGGCTTACATAGGCATGAACCTAACATTCATGTTATGTAGTGAGGAGTCCAGGACACCCATATTGAGACAATCATTAGTAGATATGCTGGATGTATGAGGTTCGTTGTGTGCCAGTTTTCTGCATACAGCTGTATGCCTAACAAGTGGCTCTACACAAAGGTGTAAAGTCATTGCTTTGAATGGGTTAATGAGTGCACAGTAAGTTTCTATTTTAATAGCACTGTATCAGCATTACATGGGCTAAAGAGACCTACTATATATAGACCTGTCCGAGTGCCAGGAAAAGCAAGATGCCAGACTTTAGCTATTAAGGGCAGGGTGCCCCCTTACAGCAGGAAGGCCACATCCACATTACTGGCAGGTATGGAGCAGAGAAGTTGGACATACACCATTTTTCTTCAGGTAGATTTTTGTCTAGTGCAAGTTATACCCAAAATAAAATGTTAGAGTTAATAGGTTGGAGCAAGAACATTGTACTAGACATTTTTCCTAGAGAAAACCCTTTGCATACTGTAGTACAAGCCATGCGGACTCAAATTATCTCCGGATGAATAATAGCAACTTTGTGATAATTAGTAGAGTGTGTCCTCCCAATGTTACCATGTAATTAGAGCCTTCTGTAACTTATCAAGCACCAATATTAATTAGCATATAGTGTCACACAAGTTCTGTGTCTCAGGAATTTACTGTAGAGAGAACCAACATAATTATATTATTACAGACTAACTTTCTGGAGGGGGGAATTCCCTGTAAAAGTCTAAAGAGGGCCAATGAAGGGTTCATAGAGCAATATACTACACAAGACAGTTATATTGTGAGGACACCACAAGCTTGCAATGACTAATAAGAACTGGAAATCCTTTATAACTTGTGAGTAGGTGAAAGATAGACTCGTACTATATGTAGGTCACCAGACTGGAAAAAAAAATATAATAACTTTTATCCTGCCCGTGCCTCCTGGCCATGAAGTTTGTCACGATCACAGCTTGGTTGTCCCTCACAACAGCCAAAATATTACAGTATTGTAAAGAAATGCAGGTTACATTCCTCAAATTGCACACCAACCTAGAAAGTCATGACCAATACCACAAATCATCCAGTAAATGGGTCAGGACACAGGGACTCAATTCCCCAGAATATACTATAATAAGGACCATATGGTCATCCCCCCCATATTTACTACTGAACATTAAAGGGTCTCTGTAGGCACTTTTCAAGTTCTGTTTTAGACTTAGCCATTAAAATTACACATGCAAACCAGAATAAAGCTGTAGCCAGACATATATAAAGTTTCTCATGAAAAGGCTACTGCCATATCCCTCCACCTCATTGCCCTGAGCACTACTAAAGAGGTAGGTTAGGCAACATCGAGCATACTCTGGAGATGCAGAAGGCTGAGATGGTAACTACAGCCCCCTTATCTTACAAAGCGGTTATGCCTCATGTAATCAAATCTGCCTTATAAACTGTTCTAAAAATGTGAAGATATGCTCTTTTTTCCAATAGTGCTCAGCAATATGAGGTGGGGTACTTCAGTGGTCATTAATGAATTACTCTAGAGTCTCTGGTTAAATCACTACTGTTGCCCATACACATATTTTTAATGGCAAACTAAAAGCTTTAACAGGAAAGCTGGCCCTTTAAGGACACCAAGTCCTAAGATACCCAGTAGTTTTATTACCCGAGATGGGATGACAATGTCCAAGTACAAAGAGTCCAGATATGGTGCTCAGATAAGTGTAATTATTGGCTGTCATATTTATGCACCAGGACCCAAAAATGAGAGGGGGCATCACAAACCAAGTCTCCCACACCACTAGCCATAAGTGGGGTCACCACCCTAGTGTACCCTCAGCACTACTTCCTGGCATGTTACCCACTCAAGACAGCAACTCAACTGGCAAGTAATCTGAAATCCACAAGAGGAAGACAGGCTGATAAGAATTATCAGATGGAAATAAAACCGTCTTGGGGGGGGGGGTTGCACACTACAGGACAAGTCAACGTGACCGCCATGTTACCAACAGTCTATCTTCAGACGTAAAGCTAATGTAACACAAGGGAATTTGCAGTTAGTACTTCACATATACTCAAGATACAAGAGATGGGAGCCAAGTGTCTGATCGCAGAGACAATGGGTAGACTAGGCTGGCCTATTTTGTCTTTGCTTTCTATTTTTTAGATGAATTCATGCACTAAGGGCAAATGATAGAGACACACACCGTTACATCAGTGATGGGGCATTGCCATTACATTTTATTTGGGCCCAGACGCCATTCTTCCTTTGTCTTTTAATGATCAGCTATTAATAGGTTATGGTTTAATATATATATATATATATATATATATATATATATATATATATATATATATATATCATGTTCTTGGGTTGGAAGCTATACTATTTGCCCAATTTAGATACATTTAATACAGTCATCTTACATGGTAACAAGATGTTAAGTCACAGTAGCCCAAGCTCCTTAAACTTATACATCTGGCTAAAAAAAAAAGTGGGACTTGGCAAAAGGCACCAACCACATAAGCAACAGAGAACCTAAATACTCCTAAGGTACATGGGGTATAGCAGACCCCTATAATATGGGGGCAGAAGGTGGGCTATTAGAACATAGCTGCACAAAGGGTAGTCTATACCACATCACTGTAGCCCAAGAGCTAGCACTCCACTAGTACAGACCCATACACTATACTTTTATAAGTCAATTACTATTATTATATTTGTGAACTACTAGAGATAGAGCCCTCTACACCCCACATAGTGTCATTACTCAGACCACTTGTAAGTGAGGGGCACTCATGTAGACCCCAACTCCTTATACATGCTGGGGTCAGAAGCCTGGTCATTACCCACATATAAAGGATAATACAGATCCCACTACTACTATACACAAGAGCTGACACTCCAGACCACCACAGCTACCTCAGATATTACACTACACTAGACACAAGAGCTGACACTCCACACACCATATATTGCTCAGTCCCATCACACTCTGGATATCTATCCCACATGCTCACCTGTCCTAGCAGTGTCAGTGACGTCACAGATTCACTCTCTTGTAACTGCAGCGCTTCTTCGCTGACTGACTACTAGAGCAGCATGCGTCTAGTTTATATACCAAAGGCTTACTACTTACACATATCCTTCCGCAACCACAACTTTATTTTCTGCCTCACACCCCGGACATAGATATTCTCATCCGAACTAATAAGTGAGGAAGAAAATATAGAACAGAGCCACACGCCCGCTGCCCCTCTTGTTAGGGGTCAGCGACACATAAACTGCTGGGACTATTTTCTGAACGTATTTGACAGCTTTGAGGTAGATGAAGGTATCACTACGCCACAGCAGCCGAGGTTCTTTTGCAGCTGGTGATTGGGCGCGCGCATGAATGGTTGCTAGGAGACAGTAAACAGTGGGCGGGATTAAACTAGACGTGACCACGTGACTGGAGTAAAGTTACTCTATATCATGGGGTACATAGGGAAGATAAAAGATGGTGACTACTGGTACAGATTAATCCACTGTCTGAGAGATGTCAGCATAAAGTTTGTTTTTAATTAAAAAAAATGTTTCCGTGTCCCTGGAGGCATCCATGACACTTTGGTGAATGAGGGGTGTTTATATTTGTGGCGTGCTGCACTCCATGGTCTCCATAGCAACGTCACATAGCCCGCCACGTAACATTAACCCGCTCACCGTATCCCGCCATCTCTACATACAGGGAAGGGGTTAATAACACACACAGATGAATGTGGTCCAATTGCCCCATTCCCCAAATAGACCAGGTGTCCCCTGGGACCATCTCAGATCTTTCCTTTTATGTTCCTGCCAGCAGTGGCGTGCTGCGGCCACTAGGAGGCGCATTGGTGACTCGCGGGTACTTAGTTCATTTTGGTCTTAGAGTGAGGGCTTCACTTAGGGGTTAGGGTTAGGAGTTAGGGTAGTGGCAGATGACTAACCCCTAACTCCAACAACATACTGAACAAAGTCTTGGTGCACCACAGCATGCCACTGCTGGCAGGGATAAAACAGGAAAGGTCCAACCATCTCTACACCCAGGGGACACAGAACCTCTTCTCTCCACCACTTGTTTTGTTGGGTGGAAATAACCCCTTACAATGTCTTACCTACCCTACTACCCTAAATAAAGTATAAGTTCCCCTATAGGCACTTTCCTGATAGGTGGGTAATTATAGGTGCTATTAGAGATTGACGGCCCCATGGGGGTCCATATGGACTGCCATGGTGCAGATTATAAAAGGAACATGGGGGTCTCTAAGCAGTTTTCGCCAACACTACAATCGAAGGCGTCAATTCTCCGGCGCTCAGATTTCTTTATGGTCCAGCTCTCACATCCATATGTTACTACTGGGAGTACCAGAACTATAACTAAGGTCCTTTCCTGATAGTGGACACCCATAAGGGATAGTGACTATGGGGGTCCATTGGGACTCCCATGGGACACTGAGACTTTATTTTGGGTAGGTAAGGTTGTTTTTTTTTATATCGGAGCATTGCCAGAGGGTCATTATCATTCTATTTATGTTTAACCCCTTCCCACCTGCACGGTATACAAATACTGATAGTTTAGGGTCTTTACTTGCAAAGCTTTTTTTAGCCTCTGCGGGCGCCTAAAATACTTGGAGGAGTTTTGGCCCTAGAGGGTGCTGGACAATACTTGCAAACACGTGGAGGGTGTAGGATGTTTTGTAGCAGGGGACGTGTCACACGTAGCGAGCGTGCACAAAGGGTTACAGACATGCATGTCATAGCCATGTAGCATTTACACATGTAAGAACCTGATAATGACCGAGAGTAATATAAATAGATATAAATTAAATGCAGATATATTCAGTTTGTCTTCCGTAGCCTCAGACATTTGCTTTTATTTCTAATAGTGTTAAACTAGAGGAAACTTGGATTCAGATAACATTTCTATTCAGTTCCATTGAGAGACTGCACATTTGAATGGTCACTTAACAACTTATTTTCTGTAATGTTTATTTGCAAGCAGTAATGATTTTTTCCGTATTTACTTTCGGTTAGGTATTTTGGGTTAGGCAAGTTTTAGGGTCCGTTCTGGATTGCTTACTTGTCATGGTGAAGGGGCTTGTGTACTTCAATGAAGCTGTGAGCTATACCATGTAGATTCAACCCAAGATAGGTAGGTCATAGCAGAGACGTCAGACAAATCGCAGTACACTGGGGAAGGAACTGGCATCCACTCCAGTATCTTTGCCAAGATAACCTCATGGATAAGCTCGACCAGAGGCACCAGAAGATGAGCCCCTCAGGTCAGAAGGCGACACCCCATTACTGAGGATGAGCAGAGGGCGAGTACAAGTAACATCAGATCTAATGAAGTGGTTGGGCCATAGCTGAAAGGACACCCAGCTGCAGATGTGTCTGGAGGGGAAAGAAAGTCCGATGCTGCAAAGATCAATTCAGAATAGGAACCTGGAATGTTAGAACTATGGACCAAGGTAAACTAGATGTGGTCACATATGAGAGGACAAGGTTACACATTGATATCCTGGGAATTGGTGAACTTAAATGGACTGGAATGGGACATCTCACATCAGACAACCACCAGATCTTCTACTGTGGTCAAGAATCCTGCAGAAGAAATGGAGTAGTGAACCTAGTCAATGAAAGCGTGGACAAAGCGGTGCTCGGTTACAACCCAATAAATGGCAGAATGATTTCAATTCAAATTCAAGGCAAGACATTTAATATCACAGTGATCCAAGTCTATGCTCCAACCACGGATGAGACTGAAGTTGTCCAGTTCTACGAAGACATTCAACACGTCATAGATACAACACCAAGAAAATATGTTACTATCATCATAGGAGAATGGAAGCTAAAGTAGGGAACCAAAGGACACCTCGATGAAAGGAAAATTTGGCCTCCAGTACAAAATTAAGCAGGTCAGAGATTAGTAGATAATTCTCTGGTCATATTAAACACCCTCTTCCAACAGCCTCCGAGATGACTCTACATATGGACATCACCAGTTGGACAACATAGAAATCAGATTGACTATGTGCTTTGCAGCCAAAGATGGAGGAGCTCTATACAGTCACGAAAAACAAGGCCTGGAGCTGACTGCGGCTCAGACCATGAGCTTCTTATTGCATAGTTCAGAATTAAACTGAAGAAAAGAGGGAAAACCATCAGACCAAGTAGATATGAAATTAATAATATCCCCTTGAAGTGGAAGTAAAGAATAGATTTAAGGAACTAGACATGGAAGATAGAAGGCCTGAAGAACTAGATATGGAAGCTAGAAGGCCTGAAGAACTCTGGATCGAAGTTTGCAGCATAATCCAAGACAAAGCTACAAAGAATATCCATAAAAGGAAGAAAAGTAAGATGGCAAACTGGCTGTCTGATGAGGCTTTGAATGAATCCCAGGAAAGAAGGAAAGTGAAATGTAGTGGAGATAGGAAAAGATTTGTCCAAGACATGCAGAATTCCAAAGGATAGGAAGAAGAGACAAGGAGACATTCTACAATGAGTGATGGGTAAATCAAGAGATTTCTTCAAGAAATTTGGGAACCAAAAAGGCACCTTTCATGCCAAAGTCGGCGTGATAAGAGACAATAATGGGAGGGACTTAACAGATAAAGAAGATTTGGCAGGAATACACTGAAGATCTGGACAGGAAGGACCGTAACAGCAGTGATAACCTCAATAGTTTGTCCAATGAGTTGGAGCCAGACATCTTGGAGAGTTAAGTAAGATGGGCCCTAGGGTTTCTTGCTGATAATAAGGCTTCAGGAGGTGATGGAATCCCAGCTGAGCTGCTCAAAAGATGATGCTATAAAAAAGTGTTATTTGCTTTATGCCAACAAATTTGGGCAACCCAACAAAGGCCAATAGACTGGAAAAAGATTAATCTACCGTATATACTCGAGTATAAGCCGAGTTTTTCAGCCCTTTTTTTAAGGCTGGAAAGGGCCCCCTCGGCTTTTACTCGAGTCACCCTGTGTCTCTTTCCCCCCATGTCTCTCCACCCACGTGTCTCTTCCCCCTCTCCCTCTCCTGTGTCTCTTTCCCCCCTCTCCCTTATCGTCCTCCTCATCCTCCCTCCTAAACACCCTCCTCAACCCCCCTCCTCAAACCCCTCCTCATCCTCAACCCCCCTCCTCAACCTCAACCCCCTCCTCATCCTCCCTCCTCAACCCCCCTCCTCACTTTACCCCTCTTTAATGGCCTCTCCCTTTCCCCTCACTTACCTTCCATCAGTAGCTGCTCCTCTGCTCCTCCGTGCGTCTTCCAGCTGCGTCGGGACCCGGCATATGCTAATGATGTGACGTCACATGCGCGTCACATCATTAGCATCTGTTGGGTCCTGACGCAGCCTGAAGATGCGGGGGGAGCAGCTGCTGATGGAAGGTAAGTGAGGGGAATGGGAGAGGGGGAGCAGCCTCCTCCTCCCCCAGTAGCCCCCTCCTCTTACTTGTTCACTGTGGTCCCTGGTCCGGTTGTCTTATTAGTCAGAGGCTGGATTTGTTAAAGCTGTGTAATACAGCATGCACAAGCTTAAAGGAAGCCATGTTTGATAATGGTTATGGATTGAAAAGCGAGGCATTTTTTGGGCATATTTGCATGTCCCAGCTTAGCTTCCCAGAATGCAGTGTAATAACTGATTTTCTTGGAATTCTGAGCTGGAAGCAGGTTTTTTAACTTGTTTTAGACATTCAGATGTGAACAGATGTACTATTTATTTACTATATATATATATTTATTTATTTATTTATTTATATTTATATATATAGCACTGGAGGGTGGCAAGTCAAAGCATTTTTTGCCCATCCTCCTTAGGGGGCGCAAACGTTTTTTTTGCATCCAAGCACCCCCGACCAACCAGCCCCCCCCCCCCTCCCCCACTGGTCCATGAACACTTGTTTTTAATGAAAATGGTCCACGGTGCCAAAAAGTTTGGGCACCATTGATCTATAGGACCCCTATGTAAATAGGTTACTAATGCCATGGGAGTCCTAGGGACCCCATGGTAGGTGGTTAATTATAGATGCCATTAAGGTCCATATTGGTCCCCTTGGAGATATAAACATTATATAAGGGGCATTGGGGTCTATTGTATTCTCCATGCGGATTAGTGATAGTGCATCTAGGGGTCATAGGGACACCCATAGGGGCTGGTGACTATGGGGGTTCATTGGGACTCCTAAGGGGCTTTTATACATTTTTTAGGAGGACTGACTGGTTGATATCCAGTGGGGCCCAGCTCTGAGATCCAGAACATGGTGACATTATGCGCGGAACAGTACATTTTATTTGCTTGATAACACATAGACAGATCCGATACAACTTTAGGATAGCCTCCTGGGCAGATCCTCCCCAACCTCATGGAGTGTGGAGAGAAGCCGTTCTCCTACTTACCCAAATACTGAAGTTACATTGAACTTATTTTCTTCAACAACTAATTACACTCCTAATGTCATCGGCAAATATGGAGACATCACTTTTTGGTCCTACTTCTAAATCATTAATACATTTACTAAAAAGAAGAGGACCAATCACTGACCCCGAGGGACGATACTGACCACTTTACTCCAATTTCAAAAAATTAGATTTACCTTAACTCTTTATTTTCTATATTTAGCCAATTTTCTATCCATTTGAATAGACTGGAATCCAATATACGTTATGTGGCACTGGATCGCTACCTTGTCATGGTGAAGGGGCTTGTGTACTTCAATGAAGCTGTGAGCTATGCCATGTAGGGTCACCCAAGATGGGCATGTCCATTGGAGAAGGAATTGGCAACCCGCTCCAGTATTTTTGTCAAGATAACCTTATGGATAAGCATGACCAGAGACAAGATGTGCCTGGCGTTCTATGCCCCGTGGGTTGCGGAGAGTCGGACATAACAACAACTGAATAACCTTGAATTACCAATGTGACACCGGTGGAGCTATTACTGGTGACCTAAGAACCTTTTATTCAGAAATATACTAAAAATAATACTTTTCTGTCTTGACGCAGATTCTTGGTTTCCATCTGTGTAATTTAGTATTGTTTGTGCTGTGAATCATCTCTGGGTTTGTACATTCCATGTATTAGTTTCGGTTCTTGCTACTATTCTCTGTTTTGCGTGTGTCCCTCCACGCCTTACATGTCTCCGCTTCTGACATGTTTTGTAACTTAATTGAACTAACATAAATTTTAATGTCAAAGACGCTGACTTCAAACACTTGGAACCTGCTCGGCGGCTCTTGGCACTCTCCTACACTTTACATATTACATATATATTTCCATTATATAAAGCCAAGGCCACCTCTTTCCTAAAGTACAACATTTGGCATTAACTCATCTCCCAGCTGGAAAGTCTCTATTTTCAGGGGAATCCCCCCTTTTCTTGTAGCTTCCAATTGTCTCGCATTTAAGGGCAAAACCCTACAGTTCAGTCCTGACCACGTTCTGCTTGCTCCATTTCCGCCTCTTTTGCCTCTAGCCTACCTAGCATGGAATCCATTTATGACTATGTCCAGGGGATGGACAACCTTCAGAACATAGTCTTTGTAACGGATCTCCTGGCACCCCGACCGGGTACCTCCGTTGATGGATGCGTCCTAGCTTGCGTCGAGGCCTACAAGCACCGCACCGGACACCAAAACCACCACAGACTCCAAGGATAGTACATCAGGAACCAGCGTTCAGTAGTTACAGCTCAAGGGAGTATGCAAAAGCATAGCAATCCCCAGTATGATAGTGATCCCCTCAAATAACGAGACGATGCTACGTTTTGAAGGGTCAAGTAGAACTATATTTTAATGACAGGGAATCTCCTTTTATGCAATGTTGCCCTCTGAAGGGCTACACCCACATAATTATCACAACAGCCAATTATCTGCATGGTTCAACCCCCACGTCTCCTCCCCTCAGATAACAGGTAACACAATTAAAACAGACACAATTTTAACCACATTCTGGATGTACCCCAAATACAGGGGGTACACCTTTAAGTCCCGCACCATTCAATATCTCTCACCCAGGGGAACAACATATACAAAAATGGCATGAATCAGACCAGGGGTTCAAAAGTTAGTAAAAGTATGTTTTTACACATAACACACAGACATTGCACATATCCCCCATACAATACACATATAGGACAATAGGTGAGTCACACCTCCCTGGCAACTTGGATACAATCAGACATTGATTAGATCATTCTTATCAGAGAATGAAAACACTTTGGAAAATGCAAGGATCCTTTACAACTTTCTTATCTCTTGAATCTCTGTAACAGGATTATCTATTAGCCTAGGTCTGCAAAAGTCTGGCTAATATTCTGAGCCAATATATTCTGTAGAACATCAACCAATATATATATAGTAGGATCATATTTTAACCATAATAATTAAATAAACATAAAACAGGGTAAAACAGTGATGGGTTCCGCTACACACCTCCCCCGTGACCATAAGCCGGCATACACGGTCTGATCCCAACGGATCGGCCTGGGGATGTCCGGACAAATCAATTTGTTGGTCACTTCTACAGTTTGACAACCCATCAGCATTACTGCAATTCACATTTCCTCACATTTCAAGAACAAAACAAACGCACACTTCATACAGCATTCACAGCAATAAACATTTCAAGGAGAGGGAAAATAAATTTTACAAACTGGTTTCAGACAATTAAATAATGAAGCAGAAAAGCATCAGCCTTCCAAATGAACTGAAGTCCTTTAGCAAAACCGTCCCAAGTTGCAGAGTACATTCCTCCCCCAGCTCGTGGTCGGGCCCCTATTGTACAGGGCCCACTGTTCTCCCCCTGTACACCCACCCAAAAAAATCCAGGATCCCATCCCAACAGTCCAGGATCCCAGTGTCCAAAAGGTGGGCCACAATCTCTGTCCCATAGAAACCTCTTTCCATATAAAACGTTCCCGCTCATCCCCTCTATCGTCGGCTAATGCTCTGTACTTTTGGAGGGTGGGGTCCTGTCTAGTTTCCCTCACAAGCTCTTCGGGGGTGTCCCACGCTATGGGTCTCTCTGTGGCGGTAGTGCTAAGTGTCTGCTTGTGGCTTACCTGGGTCTCCCGACCTGTTGTAGGAACGTCCTCGGTACGGGTCTGTGAGCGGGTGGTCACGGGACAAGTAGCAGCAGTCGTGGGTAAAAAGGCTGAGGCTAGAGGGCCAATGTCGTTGCCCAGCACGACCTCAGCAGGTAAATTGTCCATGATGCCTACTGTGGTCTTTCCCGACCCGACTCCCCAATCCAAGTGTACCCGGGCGGTGGGTAAGCGAAAAACAGCCCCCCCTGCGACACGAACAGCAACGGTACGATTAGATACATGTTCTGGTTTCACGAGATGTTTCTGCACCAAAGTGATGGTAGCGCCAGTGTCCCTTAGGCCTTGTGCTACCTGTCCATTTACATGCACCTCTTGGCGGTGATGCTGGCGGTTATCCGGGGAGGCAGCCTGTACGGGGTTGGCCTCATACAAGATTCCCAAACACTCCTCAGGGCTCCCTTTGATTTCCAGGCAGTGAGCAGCAAAAGGACGTGATGGCGGGGTCTCTGTGTGGGGTGTTGTGCGCCTCCATTTGTTATTGGCTGATCTCAAAGAGCAATAACGGGCAATATGCCCTGTGTTGCTGCAGCGATGGCACGTCATTTTGTAAGAATCCCAGGGTTGGTGGTTAGACCCCTGAGGCCGTGGCGGTCCTGGGGGTACTGGGGCCCGAAATTCTGTGCGTGCAGCGGGCATTGAGGTGCGTGGCTCTGCTCTAGACGTTGGTCGTGTGGACCCTTGGCTCACCTTTCTGGACTCTGCGTATTCGTCCGCTAGCCGTGCTGCCTCGGTTAAGTTAGCAGGGCGACGATCTCTCACCCAATCCTGTATGTCTGCCGCCAGATCTTGGAAGAAATGTTCCATCAGGAATAGCTGTAGTACTTCCTCTCCTGTGTTGGCATTGCACCCTCGCACCCAATGTGATGCCACCCTTTGTATATTGCTGGCCCATTCCATGTGGGACTCTGCATCCTTCTTTTTAGACTCCCTGAAGCGACGGCGATATGTTTCCGGGGTGACGGCATATCTGGTGAGCAGTGCAGCCTTTACCCGGCGATACTGCGCAATATCTTCCTCAGTAAGCGCCCGAAAAGCCTCATTTGCTTTTCCTGATAGCTTTCCAGCCAAAATAGTGACCCATTGGTCTGGTGGTATTTGGTGTAGTGAGCACTGCCTCTCGAAGTCAGCCAAATATCCATCAATTTCTTCCTCACTTTCCACAAACGCTTTGAAGGCAGTGAACGGTATTTTCTTTAGTGTAGCAGCGGGTGGGGGAGTATGAACTGTATGTGCCAGGGGTTGTCTAGCTCTTGCCAGTTCAAGTTCGTGCCCCCTCCTATTTTGGATCTCCGTTCTCGCTTCCCGGAACAGCTGATCTATTAGCTCCACGGATGTTGCTGGGTACATGGATAATCTCCGCTGAACCAGGTTTGTAATTTCCTCCTCCTCGCTGACAGGGGTAGGTTGGTCCACGACCTCCATGGATCGATCCATCTCGTCCAGCTCCAGTAGGTCAGCTATCAGCTCTCTCCGTGGTCAGTTGTTGGCACTCCTTCCTCTGGTTTCCAAGAGATCCTTTAGTGTGGGTCTTTTCAGTTTAGCGTACTGGGATTCCATTCAGCACTTGCGTTGGGGATGAAAAGGACCATCCCACCACTGCCATCCAATGTAACGGCTACCCCGGTAGTGAGAGGGTACCAGCAGTTGGAGACGTCCTTTTCTGAAGCAAGGTGCTGTGCAGTAATGAAATATTTATTCCCATCCACGATATCCCATTGTATAATCCAGGAGTGCTGTAAAATGCGGCAGAGTAACGGTACCATAAATCCCCCCAAAGAACGAAACGATGCTACGTTTTGAAGGGTCAAGTAGAACTATATTTTAATGACAGGGAATCTCCTTTTATGCAATGTTGCCCTCTGAAGGGCTACACCCACATAATTATCACAACAGCCAATTATCTGCATGGTTCAACCCCCACGTCTCCTCCCCTCAGATAACAGGTAACACAATTAAAACAGACACAATTTTAACCACATTCTGGATGTACCCCAAATACAGGGGGTACACCTTTAAGTCCCGCACCATTCAATATCTCTCACCCAGGGGAACAACATATACAAAAATGGCATGAATCAGACCAGGGGTTCAAAAGTTAGTAAAAGTATGTTTTTACACATAACACACAGACATTGCACATATCCCCCATACAATACACATATAGGACAATAGGTGAGTCACACCTCCCTGGCAACTTGGATACAATCAGACATTAATTAGATCATTCTTATCAGAGAATGAAAACACTTTGGAAAATGCAAGGATCCTTTACAACTTTCTTATCTCTTGAATCTCTGTAACAGGATTATCTATTAGCCTAGGTCTGCAAAAGTCTGGCTAATATTCTGAGCCAATATATTCTGTAGAACATCAACCAATATATATATAGTAGGATCATATTTTAACCATAATAATTAAATAAACATAAAACAGGGTAAAACAGTGATGGGTTCCGCTACAGTCTTGGATTAGGGTAGTGCCAGACCCCAGTCATAGGTGGTATTTTTGCCCTTTTAGACTGCCCACCCCCTGATGCTTTGGGTAGTGGGCAATGTACCTCCATAAAATAACACACTACTTAAGGTCACCCTAGCCCCTACCAACCCTGAGGGCTAGAGGGAGATCCCTAATTCTGCATGGGGAAGTCCAATGAGACCTTACCCCTGTCACCCATGAGGGTCCATTAGACCCAATGGCTCCTAACCTTATCCTTCAATTATAGGTCCATAAGGACTCTCGTCCAGTGCAACCACAGACGGGGGCTTAAAGTGACACTTGTGGCTGCAAAGTGCTGAGTAAACACAGCTCCTCACGCACGCGGGTATGCATGACATATCGGCCATTCACCACCTCCCACTTCATGCCTGCCCCTGACGCTCCCACCTAGCCAGGGCAGCAATGTAATAACTGTATTTCTCGGAATTCTGGCCATGAAACAAGTTTTTTTACTTGTTTTAGACATTCAAATGTGAACACAGATGTACTATTTATCTACCATGATATAGCCAATGATCAAACCTTCCAGTGAACTCTAATCAGTTTTCTCCAACACCACAATTCAAATGTGTAAATTCTCCGGAGCTCTGACTTCTTTATGGTCCAGCTCTCACCTCCGTATGTTACTACTGGGAATACCAGAGGTCTAACTAGGCAGGCCTTTGCTGTTAACTTAATATCTTTGCTTTTTAATAGCTGGTCCAAGCTTGCCATAGGTTTTCTATGCCATTAGCACATACAATTAAGAGTGAACATATTAGGAGCATTGCTGCATGCATCATTGATTCAGAAAAAAAATATATAACTTTCAGGAAGCAAGTATCTTTAAGAAGAGGAACAAGGAAAAGAGCCGCTGTGTAGTCTGTGTCTTGGGAGATATATATGTAAATCAGCCATGAGCACTCAATCTGTAAATAGAATTTTTGCTGAATTCTCATATATTTCATGTCACCCCTCCAGCTTCTCGAATGCCATGAAATCTTTCTAAGTTTTCTTCTTTCGGAGTGTAGTACATAATGATGTGGATGGATTGGATGAGTTACAGAAAGTAAATACATTGGGTGATGTGGATTGGTTACATATAGGAAGGACATTGGGTGATGTGGATGGAGGGTTTACATATAGGAAGGACATTGGGTGATGTGGATGGATGGGTTATACATAGGAAGGACATTGGGTGATGTGGATGGATGGGTTATAGATAGGAAGGACATTGGGTGATGTGGATGGATGGGTTACAGAAAGGAAGGACATTGGGTGATGTGGATGCATGGGTTACATATAGGAAGGACATTGGGTGATGTGGATGGGTTATAGATAGGAAGGACATTGGGTGATGTGGATGGGTTATAGATAAGAAGGACATTAGGTGATTTGGATGGGTTATAGATAGGAAGGACATTGGGTGATGTGGATGGGTTATAGATAGGAAGGACATTGGGTGATGTGGATGGGTTATAGATAGGAAGGACATTGGGTGATTTGGATGGGTTATAGATAGGAAGGACATTGGGTGATGTGGATGGGTTATAGATAGGAAGGACATTGGGTGATGTGGATGGATGGGTTATAGATAGGAAGGACATTGGGTGATTTGGATGGGTTATAGATAGGAAGGACATTGGGTGATGTGGATGGATGGATTATAGATAGGAAGGACATTGGGTGGATGGATGGGTTATAGATATGAAGGACATTGGGTGATGTGGATCGATGGGTTATAGATAGGAAGGACATTGGGTGATGTGGATGGGTTATAGATAGGAAGGACATTGGGTGATATGGATGGATGGGTTACATTGGGTGATTTGGATGGGTTGGATATAGACCGGAGGAACATGGCCGGACAGTGTGGATGGGCTACTAATAGGAAGAACCTGGAGTAATGGAGTGCTGCTAAAAGTGACCTGAACATCTCTATACAAAAGCAACTAATAGTACACACGCTACATACTACATTATTACTCTGCGTGATGCTTCATAATATTACCTAGGATTTTATAACCAAACTGAGATATAATATGGCTTTACCATGTGTAGGTAATATAAGAAACGACTTTGTCATTAAGGGCGTGCCCACCCCAATCTGCGTCTTCCTTTATAGAAGTGTTTGTTTAGTGGACATTAGGGTGTAAGAGAGGTGGAGAGTGAGGTTGGGAGTGGGTGAGGAGAGGTGGGTGAGTTATAGGGTATTTGATGTTCAGATGTGAGTGGTAGAAAGGGCTGTATTTTTGATGGAGAGACAGTGACCCAAACAAGAATATCAGTGCGTATTGTGACAAGTTCCCAGGCTCCTCTGGGTTTGTGCCCATGTTTCCTGCACTTTGATGGAGGACACAATACAAGAGGCTGTGTATACTATTCCAAGATTTACTACATTTTAGCCAATGGAAATATTAATAGCTAATCCTGGGCAGAGAAAAAACAAATCAATTCACAAGTCCATTCACTCACTGGCCTGTATATTTGTTCCAAGGTGTTTCACTGTTGCTCTAAGTGGTCGTAGACTGTCTCTATTTCCTTTCCGCCATCTCTCTCTCTCTCTCTCTCCCTCCATCGCTCTCTCTCTCTTTCTCTATCCCTCCATCTCTCTCTCTCTCTCTCGCTCTCTCTCTCCCTCCATTGCTCTCTCTCTCTCTCTCCCTTCCTCAATCTCTCACTCCCTCCCTCTCTCTCTCTCTCTCTCCCTTCCTCCATCTCTCTTTCTATCTTTCTCCATCCCTGTCTCTCTCTCTCTCTAACTCACAAGTCTGCAAAAAGGATTATAATCCAATCCATCAGCTGCCCCCCTACTCCAGGAGCTGGCATAAATTGGGACTACACAGGTGCAGCTAATTAACTTCTTCAGTCCTCCTTGGGCAACAGAGCTTTACTCACATAAACACCTTGTATGACTCGTTACTAATACTAATAATACTAATTACTAATACTAATAATACTAATTACTAATACTAATTGATCCAACATCAGTTACACATATTGTCTTTGCTCTACAACTGAATTGTTTTCTTTCACTCCATAATATTTTTCGTTTGTCTCAGCACAAAAAGTGATTCTAATTATGTTAAAACAAGCGGGGCTACATGAGAGGTCACATAGTAACCTCACCAAAGGATAATGCGGCCGGAAGACGTTACCACAGCCAGTGATGCACTATCTGGCTCCTTGAGTAACGTTATTTTTGCTCACACATTGATACTTCCCCAATTTACAGAGGTTATGAAACTGTGTAGTAATCCTGTGGTCATAATGTCCAAAAAGTGAATGAGGCCGCCGGACGGTCCCTGATCTCGGTATATACTCATGGAATCCCCTCTGTGCGGCTGGAGCCCCCAAATCACACCAGGCTCTGTGCAGGAAGTGACGGACAGATCTGTATCAGGAGCCAGTAACTGCGTATAAAGGAAATGACAAAGCACTGCGTATTCTGTATCAGAGAGAAAACCCCAGATCAGGAGCATCAAGGGTTAATATCTATGGATGCCTATGAATAATCTGTCAATATCTGCTACATGGGTTATAAATGGACTAGGAACATATACAGCATTATTAAATAGCAATTTGGCCAATTGAATAGAGCTCTATATAAGCACAGAGCATATTATTTTACAGAAGTTTTTTTAGTTAGTGAAGACCTTGCTTTTGGACAGAAGATCACTGACTAAAAACTTCTGCAAAATAATATGCCATGTGCTTATATAGAGCCCTATTCAATTGGCAGAATCACAATTTAATAATGCTGATGGTCTAATACATTGTGTATATATATATAGCTACATAGTTACATAGTAATTAAAGTTGAAAAAATACTTTAGTCCATCAAGTTCAATCTTTTTAGATCTCCTCTGATCTGCAATATGCAAATTAGTTGTTAATTGATCCAGAAAAGGCAAAAAAAAAACATTAAAACTTTGCCAATTTTCTAAAAAGGGAGAAAAAATCCTTCCTGGCCCAAGATACTAGCGATCGGACTCCTCCCTGGATCAATACTCTATCTCTAATTAACTAGGATAACCCTGAATGCCCTTTTTATTTAAATACATATCCAATGCCTTTTTAAAGTTATCTATCGAATCCGCTGTCACCACCTCCTTTGGTAGAGAATTCCACAGATTAACCACCCTTACTGTGAAGAACCCTTTTCTTTCTTTAAGGTGGAATCTTTTTACTTCTAACCACAAAGGGATGTCCTCTTGTCAGTTGGAAACCTCTTGGCATAAAAAGCTCCCTTGACCAATCTTTATACTGACCCTGGATGTATTTATATAAGGTAATCATATCTCCTCTTAGACGCCTTTTTTCTAGAGAAAATACGTTTAATTTGGTTAGTCTTTCTTCATAACTTAGCCCCTCCATTCCCCTTATTAGTTTGGTTGCCCCTCTCTGTACCTTTTCCAGCTCTAAAATGTCCTTTTTATGAAGTGGTGCCCAAAATTGTCCTCCATATTCCAAATGAGGGTGTACTAGAGATTTGTATAGTGGCAGAATTATATTTGCTTCACTTGCTTCTATACCCTTCTTAATACATGCTAATATTTTATTTGCCTTTGCAGCTGCTGCTTGGCTTTGAGCACTGTTACCTAGGTGGTTGTCCACAAGCTCCCAAATCCCTTTCAATATCTGATACACCTAGATTTGCTCCATTAAGATTATAAATTGCATGGCTAGTTTTCCTTCCCAGATGCATAACTTTACATTTATTCGTATTAAATCTCATCTGCCATTTAGATGCCCATTCCTTGGAGGGAAAACACATCATTACCTGTTTTATTACCTTCCATGACTTAGTGTCATCGGCACAAATGGAGACCCCACACTCCAATCCCACCTCTAAGTCATTAATAAATATGTATATACTAGCGACTTGCCCGTCAAAAATGACGGCAATAAAAACTGAAGCCTGGCAATGCTATTTGCCACACAATGTAAGCCTCCCCCCTCTACTTTACTGGCCTTGTGATGAGCGCCTTTGGCGCTCATCACAGGCCTTGCAATGAGCCCCTTTGGAGCTCATTGAGAGTCTCTCCCTCTGTCTACTTCCTCCCTCGTGTCTTATTTCCCCCCTCCTCTCCCTCCCTTGTGTCTCCTTCCGCCTCGTCTACCTCCCTTGTATCTCCTGCCCCCCTGTGTTTTTACCTCCCTCTCCATCCCTTTTCTCTAAACCCCTCCCCTGTGTCTCTTTACCCCTTCTCCCTCCCATGCATCTCTTTCCCCCCCGGTGTCTCCCCCAACCCTCCCCTGTGTCTGTTCCCCCCTGGCCTGTGTCTCTTTCCCCCTCCCCCTGTGTCTGTTCCGGCCTTTCTCGTGTCTCCATTTCCCTCCCTTGTGTATCTTCCTCCCTGCACTCTCTCCCCTGTGTATCTTCCTCCCTGCACTCACTCCCCTCTGTCTCTTCCCCCTCCTCTTTCTGTGCCTCTTCCTCCCTGTCTCTTCCCCCTCACCCTCTGTGTCTCTCCCCACTCTGTGTCTTCCACCCCTCTCCCTCTGTGCCTCTTCCCCCGCCTCTCTGTGTGTGTCTCGCCACTGTGTCTCTTCACCCCTTCCTCTGTTCCCCCCCCTCTGTGCCTCTTTCCCCCCTCTCTCTGTACCTCTTCCCCCCTTTGCCTCTGTGTCTCTTCCTCCCTCACCCTCTGTATCTCTCCCCCCTGTGTCTCTTCCCCCTCTCCCTCTGTGCCTCTTCCCCCCTCTCCCTCTGTGCCTGTTC
This sequence comes from Discoglossus pictus, assembly GCA_027410445.1. NCBI lineage: Eukaryota > Metazoa > Chordata > Amphibia > Anura > Alytidae > Discoglossus > Discoglossus pictus. Next base: position 5,722,526 of record CM050164.1, on the reverse strand, counting down.
CCCCCTGGCCTTGCGCCGCACTATGCGCATGCCAGGCTCACGCCCCGCTCTGCTCAAGCGCGGCTACTGCTGCGCAATGCACAGTTTATCATTGTCAAACTGCGATTCGTCTCAAGCGTGACGACGAATAGCAGTTAGACAATTATAATATGTGATATAAATATATTGGTAACTCGGTTTGAGTTTCTACTTCAGGTTAAGTTGCGCTCATGAAAAAGTGCCCCGTGGGTTGCGGAGAGTCGGACATAACAACAACTGAATAACCTTGAATTACCAATGTGACACCGGTGGAGCTATTACTGGTGACCTAAGAACCTTTTATTCAGAAATATACTAAAAATAATACTTTTCTGTCTTGACGCAGATTCTTGGTTTCCATCTGTGTAATTTAGTATTGTTTGTGCTGTGAATCATCTCTGGGTTTGTACATTCCATGTATTAGTTTCGGTTCTTGCTACTATTCTCTGTTTTGCGTGTGTCCCTCCACGCCTTACATGTCTCCGCTTCTGACATGTTTTGTAACTTAATTGAACTAACATAAATTTTAATGTCAAAGACGCTGACTTCAAACACTTGGAACCTGCTCGGCGGCTCTTGGCACTCTCCTACACTTTACATATTACATATATATTTCCATTATATAAAGCCAAGGCCACCTCTTTCCTAAAGTACAACATTTGGCATTAACTCATCTCCCAGCTGGAAAGTCTCTATTTTCAGGGGAATCCCCCCTTTTCTTGTAGCTTCCAATTGTCTCGCATTTAAGGGCAAAACCCTACAGTTCAGTCCTGACCACGTTCTGCTTGCTCCATTTCCGCCTCTTTTGCCTCTAGCCTACCTAGCATGGAATCCATTTATGACTATGTCCAGGGGATGGACAACCTTCAGAACATAGTCTTTGTAACGGATCTCCTGGCACCCCGACCGGGTACCTCCGTTGATGGATGCGTCCTAGCTTGCGTCGAGGCCTACAAGCACCGCACCGGACACCAAAACCACCACAGACTCCAAGGATAGTACATCAGGAACCAGCGTTCAGTAGTTACAGCTCAAGGGAGTATGCAAAAGCATAGCAATCCCCAGTATGATAGTGATCCCCTCAAATAACGAGACGATGCTACGTTTTGAAGGGTCAAGTAGAACTATATTTTAATGACAGGGAATCTCCTTTTATGCAATGTTGCCCTCTGAAGGGCTACACCCACATAATTATCACAACAGCCAATTATCTGCATGGTTCAACCCCCACGTCTCCTCCCCTCAGATAACAGGTAACACAATTAAAACAGACACAATTTTAACCACATTCTGGATGTACCCCAAATACAGGGGGTACACCTTTAAGTCCCGCACCATTCAATATCTCTCACCCAGGGGAACAACATATACAAAAATGGCATGAATCAGACCAGGGGTTCAAAAGTTAGTAAAAGTATGTTTTTACACATAACACACAGACATTGCACATATCCCCCATACAATACACATATAGGACAATAGGTGAGTCACACCTCCCTGGCAACTTGGATACAATCAGACATTGATTAGATCATTCTTATCAGAGAATGAAAACACTTTGGAAAATGCAAGGATCCTTTACAACTTTCTTATCTCTTGAATCTCTGTAACAGGATTATCTATTAGCCTAGGTCTGCAAAAGTCTGGCTAATATTCTGAGCCAATATATTCTGTAGAACATCAACCAATATATATATAGTAGGATCATATTTTAACCATAATAATTAAATAAACATAAAACAGGGTAAAACAGTGATGGGTTCCGCTACACACCTCCCCCGTGACCATAAGCCGGCATACACGGTCTGATCCCAACGGATCGGCCTGGGGATGTCCGGACAAATCAATTTGTTGGTCACTTCTACAGTTTGACAACCCATCAGCATTACTGCAATTCACATTTCCTCACATTTCAAGAACAAAACAAACGCACACTTCATACAGCATTCACAGCAATAAACATTTCAAGGAGAGGGAAAATAAATTTTACAAACTGGTTTCAGACAATTAAATAATGAAGCAGAAAAGCATCAGCCTTCCAAATGAACTGAAGTCCTTTAGCAAAACCGTCCCAAGTTGCAGAGTACATTCCTCCCCCAGCTCGTGGTCGGGCCCCTATTGTACAGGGCCCACTGTTCTCCCCCTGTACACCCACCCAAAAAAATCCAGGATCCCATCCCAACAGTCCAGGATCCCAGTGTCCAAAAGGTGGGCCACAATCTCTGTCCCATAGAAACCTCTTTCCATATAAAACGTTCCCGCTCATCCCCTCTATCGTCGGCTAATGCTCTGTACTTTTGGAGGGTGGGGTCCTGTCTAGTTTCCCTCACAAGCTCTTCGGGGGTGTCCCACGCTATGGGTCTCTCTGTGGCGGTAGTGCTAAGTGTCTGCTTGTGGCTTACCTGGGTCTCCCGACCTGTTGTAGGAACGTCCTCGGTACGGGTCTGTGAGCGGGTGGTCACGGGACAAGTAGCAGCAGTCGTGGGTAAAAAGGCTGAGGCTAGAGGGCCAATGTCGTTGCCCAGCACGACCTCAGCAGGTAAATTGTCCATGATGCCTACTGTGGTCTTTCCCGACCCGACTCCCCAATCCAAGTGTACCCGGGCGGTGGGTAAGCGAAAAACAGCCCCCCCTGCGACACGAACAGCAACGGTACGATTAGATACATGTTCTGGTTTCACGAGATGTTTCTGCACCAAAGTGATGGTAGCGCCAGTGTCCCTTAGGCCTTGTGCTACCTGTCCATTTACATGCACCTCTTGGCGGTGATGCTGGCGGTTATCCGGGGAGGCAGCCTGTACGGGGTTGGCCTCATACAAGATTCCCAAACACTCCTCAGGGCTCCCTTTGATTTCCAGGCAGTGAGCAGCAAAAGGACGTGATGGCGGGGTCTCTGTGTGGGGTGTTGTGCGCCTCCATTTGTTATTGGCTGATCTCAAAGAGCAATAACGGGCAATATGCCCTGTGTTGCTGCAGCGATGGCACGTCATTTTGTAAGAATCCCAGGGTTGGTGGTTAGACCCCTGAGGCCGTGGCGGTCCTGGGGGTACTGGGGCCCGAAATTCTGTGCGTGCAGCGGGCATTGAGGTGCGTGGCTCTGCTCTAGACGTTGGTCGTGTGGACCCTTGGCTCACCTTTCTGGACTCTGCGTATTCGTCCGCTAGCCGTGCTGCCTCGGTTAAGTTAGCAGGGCGACGATCTCTCACCCAATCCTGTATGTCTGCCGCCAGATCTTGGAAGAAATGTTCCATCAGGAATAGCTGTAGTACTTCCTCTCCTGTGTTGGCATTGCACCCTCGCACCCAATGTGATGCCACCCTTTGTATATTGCTGGCCCATTCCATGTGGGACTCTGCATCCTTCTTTTTAGACTCCCTGAAGCGACGGCGATATGTTTCCGGGGTGACGGCATATCTGGTGAGCAGTGCAGCCTTTACCCGGCGATACTGCGCAATATCTTCCTCAGTAAGCGCCCGAAAAGCCTCATTTGCTTTTCCTGATAGCTTTCCAGCCAAAATAGTGACCCATTGGTCTGGTGGTATTTGGTGTAGTGAGCACTGCCTCTCGAAGTCAGCCAAATATCCATCAATTTCTTCCTCACTTTCCACAAACGCTTTGAAGGCAGTGAACGGTATTTTCTTTAGTGTAGCAGCGGGTGGGGGAGTATGAACTGTATGTGCCAGGGGTTGTCTAGCTCTTGCCAGTTCAAGTTCGTGCCCCCTCCTATTTTGGATCTCCGTTCTCGCTTCCCGGAACAGCTGATCTATTAGCTCCACGGATGTTGCTGGGTACATGGATAATCTCCGCTGAACCAGGTTTGTAATTTCCTCCTCCTCGCTGACAGGGGTAGGTTGGTCCACGACCTCCATGGATCGATCCATCTCGTCCAGCTCCAGTAGGTCAGCTATCAGCTCTCTCCGTGGTCAGTTGTTGGCACTCCTTCCTCTGGTTTCCAAGAGATCCTTTAGTGTGGGTCTTTTCAGTTTAGCGTACTGGGATTCCATTCAGCACTTGCGTTGGGGATGAAAAGGACCATCCCACCACTGCCATCCAATGTAACGGCTACCCCGGTAGTGAGAGGGTACCAGCAGTTGGAGACGTCCTTTTCTGAAGCAAGGTGCTGTGCAGTAATGAAATATTTATTCCCATCCACGATATCCCATTGTATAATCCAGGAGTGCTGTAAAATGCGGCAGAGTAACGGTACCATAAATCCCCCCAAAGAACGAAACGATGCTACGTTTTGAAGGGTCAAGTAGAACTATATTTTAATGACAGGGAATCTCCTTTTATGCAATGTTGCCCTCTGAAGGGCTACACCCACATAATTATCACAACAGCCAATTATCTGCATGGTTCAACCCCCACGTCTCCTCCCCTCAGATAACAGGTAACACAATTAAAACAGACACAATTTTAACCACATTCTGGATGTACCCCAAATACAGGGGGTACACCTTTAAGTCCCGCACCATTCAATATCTCTCACCCAGGGGAACAACATATACAAAAATGGCATGAATCAGACCAGGGGTTCAAAAGTTAGTAAAAGTATGTTTTTACACATAACACACAGACATTGCACATATCCCCCATACAATACACATATAGGACAATAGGTGAGTCACACCTCCCTGGCAACTTGGATACAATCAGACATTAATTAGATCATTCTTATCAGAGAATGAAAACACTTTGGAAAATGCAAGGATCCTTTACAACTTTCTTATCTCTTGAATCTCTGTAACAGGATTATCTATTAGCCTAGGTCTGCAAAAGTCTGGCTAATATTCTGAGCCAATATATTCTGTAGAACATCAACCAATATATATATAGTAGGATCATATTTTAACCATAATAATTAAATAAACATAAAACAGGGTAAAACAGTGATGGGTTCCGCTACAGTCTTGGATTAGGGTAGTGCCAGACCCCAGTCATAGGTGGTATTTTTGCCCTTTTAGACTGCCCACCCCCTGATGCTTTGGGTAGTGGGCAATGTACCTCCATAAAATAACACACTACTTAAGGTCACCCTAGCCCCTACCAACCCTGAGGGCTAGAGGGAGATCCCTAATTCTGCATGGGGAAGTCCAATGAGACCTTACCCCTGTCACCCATGAGGGTCCATTAGACCCAATGGCTCCTAACCTTATCCTTCAATTATAGGTCCATAAGGACTCTCGTCCAGTGCAACCACAGACGGGGGCTTAAAGTGACACTTGTGGCTGCAAAGTGCTGAGTAAACACAGCTCCTCACGCACGCGGGTATGCATGACATATCGGCCATTCACCACCTCCCACTTCATGCCTGCCCCTGACGCTCCCACCTAGCCAGGGCAGCAATGTAATAACTGTATTTCTCGGAATTCTGGCCATGAAACAAGTTTTTTTACTTGTTTTAGACATTCAAATGTGAACACAGATGTACTATTTATCTACCATGATATAGCCAATGATCAAACCTTCCAGTGAACTCTAATCAGTTTTCTCCAACACCACAATTCAAATGTGTAAATTCTCCGGAGCTCTGACTTCTTTATGGTCCAGCTCTCACCTCCGTATGTTACTACTGGGAATACCAGAGGTCTAACTAGGCAGGCCTTTGCTGTTAACTTAATATCTTTGCTTTTTAATAGCTGGTCCAAGCTTGCCATAGGTTTTCTATGCCATTAGCACATACAATTAAGAGTGAACATATTAGGAGCATTGCTGCATGCATCATTGATTCAGAAAAAAAATATATAACTTTCAGGAAGCAAGTATCTTTAAGAAGAGGAACAAGGAAAAGAGCCGCTGTGTAGTCTGTGTCTTGGGAGATATATATGTAAATCAGCCATGAGCACTCAATCTGTAAATAGAATTTTTGCTGAATTCTCATATATTTCATGTCACCCCTCCAGCTTCTCGAATGCCATGAAATCTTTCTAAGTTTTCTTCTTTCGGAGTGTAGTACATAATGATGTGGATGGATTGGATGAGTTACAGAAAGTAAATACATTGGGTGATGTGGATTGGTTACATATAGGAAGGACATTGGGTGATGTGGATGGAGGGTTTACATATAGGAAGGACATTGGGTGATGTGGATGGATGGGTTATACATAGGAAGGACATTGGGTGATGTGGATGGATGGGTTATAGATAGGAAGGACATTGGGTGATGTGGATGGATGGGTTACAGAAAGGAAGGACATTGGGTGATGTGGATGCATGGGTTACATATAGGAAGGACATTGGGTGATGTGGATGGGTTATAGATAGGAAGGACATTGGGTGATGTGGATGGGTTATAGATAAGAAGGACATTAGGTGATTTGGATGGGTTATAGATAGGAAGGACATTGGGTGATGTGGATGGGTTATAGATAGGAAGGACATTGGGTGATGTGGATGGGTTATAGATAGGAAGGACATTGGGTGATTTGGATGGGTTATAGATAGGAAGGACATTGGGTGATGTGGATGGGTTATAGATAGGAAGGACATTGGGTGATGTGGATGGATGGGTTATAGATAGGAAGGACATTGGGTGATTTGGATGGGTTATAGATAGGAAGGACATTGGGTGATGTGGATGGATGGATTATAGATAGGAAGGACATTGGGTGGATGGATGGGTTATAGATATGAAGGACATTGGGTGATGTGGATCGATGGGTTATAGATAGGAAGGACATTGGGTGATGTGGATGGGTTATAGATAGGAAGGACATTGGGTGATATGGATGGATGGGTTACATTGGGTGATTTGGATGGGTTGGATATAGACCGGAGGAACATGGCCGGACAGTGTGGATGGGCTACTAATAGGAAGAACCTGGAGTAATGGAGTGCTGCTAAAAGTGACCTGAACATCTCTATACAAAAGCAACTAATAGTACACACGCTACATACTACATTATTACTCTGCGTGATGCTTCATAATATTACCTAGGATTTTATAACCAAACTGAGATATAATATGGCTTTACCATGTGTAGGTAATATAAGAAACGACTTTGTCATTAAGGGCGTGCCCACCCCAATCTGCGTCTTCCTTTATAGAAGTGTTTGTTTAGTGGACATTAGGGTGTAAGAGAGGTGGAGAGTGAGGTTGGGAGTGGGTGAGGAGAGGTGGGTGAGTTATAGGGTATTTGATGTTCAGATGTGAGTGGTAGAAAGGGCTGTATTTTTGATGGAGAGACAGTGACCCAAACAAGAATATCAGTGCGTATTGTGACAAGTTCCCAGGCTCCTCTGGGTTTGTGCCCATGTTTCCTGCACTTTGATGGAGGACACAATACAAGAGGCTGTGTATACTATTCCAAGATTTACTACATTTTAGCCAATGGAAATATTAATAGCTAATCCTGGGCAGAGAAAAAACAAATCAATTCACAAGTCCATTCACTCACTGGCCTGTATATTTGTTCCAAGGTGTTTCACTGTTGCTCTAAGTGGTCGTAGACTGTCTCTATTTCCTTTCCGCCATCTCTCTCTCTCTCTCTCTCCCTCCATCGCTCTCTCTCTCTTTCTCTATCCCTCCATCTCTCTCTCTCTCTCTCGCTCTCTCTCTCCCTCCATTGCTCTCTCTCTCTCTCTCCCTTCCTCAATCTCTCACTCCCTCCCTCTCTCTCTCTCTCTCTCCCTTCCTCCATCTCTCTTTCTATCTTTCTCCATCCCTGTCTCTCTCTCTCTCTAACTCACAAGTCTGCAAAAAGGATTATAATCCAATCCATCAGCTGCCCCCCTACTCCAGGAGCTGGCATAAATTGGGACTACACAGGTGCAGCTAATTAACTTCTTCAGTCCTCCTTGGGCAACAGAGCTTTACTCACATAAACACCTTGTATGACTCGTTACTAATACTAATAATACTAATTACTAATACTAATAATACTAATTACTAATACTAATTGATCCAACATCAGTTACACATATTGTCTTTGCTCTACAACTGAATTGTTTTCTTTCACTCCATAATATTTTTCGTTTGTCTCAGCACAAAAAGTGATTCTAATTATGTTAAAACAAGCGGGGCTACATGAGAGGTCACATAGTAACCTCACCAAAGGATAATGCGGCCGGAAGACGTTACCACAGCCAGTGATGCACTATCTGGCTCCTTGAGTAACGTTATTTTTGCTCACACATTGATACTTCCCCAATTTACAGAGGTTATGAAACTGTGTAGTAATCCTGTGGTCATAATGTCCAAAAAGTGAATGAGGCCGCCGGACGGTCCCTGATCTCGGTATATACTCATGGAATCCCCTCTGTGCGGCTGGAGCCCCCAAATCACACCAGGCTCTGTGCAGGAAGTGACGGACAGATCTGTATCAGGAGCCAGTAACTGCGTATAAAGGAAATGACAAAGCACTGCGTATTCTGTATCAGAGAGAAAACCCCAGATCAGGAGCATCAAGGGTTAATATCTATGGATGCCTATGAATAATCTGTCAATATCTGCTACATGGGTTATAAATGGACTAGGAACATATACAGCATTATTAAATAGCAATTTGGCCAATTGAATAGAGCTCTATATAAGCACAGAGCATATTATTTTACAGAAGTTTTTTTAGTTAGTGAAGACCTTGCTTTTGGACAGAAGATCACTGACTAAAAACTTCTGCAAAATAATATGCCATGTGCTTATATAGAGCCCTATTCAATTGGCAGAATCACAATTTAATAATGCTGATGGTCTAATACATTGTGTATATATATATAGCTACATAGTTACATAGTAATTAAAGTTGAAAAAATACTTTAGTCCATCAAGTTCAATCTTTTTAGATCTCCTCTGATCTGCAATATGCAAATTAGTTGTTAATTGATCCAGAAAAGGCAAAAAAAAAACATTAAAACTTTGCCAATTTTCTAAAAAGGGAGAAAAAATCCTTCCTGGCCCAAGATACTAGCGATCGGACTCCTCCCTGGATCAATACTCTATCTCTAATTAACTAGGATAACCCTGAATGCCCTTTTTATTTAAATACATATCCAATGCCTTTTTAAAGTTATCTATCGAATCCGCTGTCACCACCTCCTTTGGTAGAGAATTCCACAGATTAACCACCCTTACTGTGAAGAACCCTTTTCTTTCTTTAAGGTGGAATCTTTTTACTTCTAACCACAAAGGGATGTCCTCTTGTCAGTTGGAAACCTCTTGGCATAAAAAGCTCCCTTGACCAATCTTTATACTGACCCTGGATGTATTTATATAAGGTAATCATATCTCCTCTTAGACGCCTTTTTTCTAGAGAAAATACGTTTAATTTGGTTAGTCTTTCTTCATAACTTAGCCCCTCCATTCCCCTTATTAGTTTGGTTGCCCCTCTCTGTACCTTTTCCAGCTCTAAAATGTCCTTTTTATGAAGTGGTGCCCAAAATTGTCCTCCATATTCCAAATGAGGGTGTACTAGAGATTTGTATAGTGGCAGAATTATATTTGCTTCACTTGCTTCTATACCCTTCTTAATACATGCTAATATTTTATTTGCCTTTGCAGCTGCTGCTTGGCTTTGAGCACTGTTACCTAGGTGGTTGTCCACAAGCTCCCAAATCCCTTTCAATATCTGATACACCTAGATTTGCTCCATTAAGATTATAAATTGCATGGCTAGTTTTCCTTCCCAGATGCATAACTTTACATTTATTCGTATTAAATCTCATCTGCCATTTAGATGCCCATTCCTTGGAGGGAAAACACATCATTACCTGTTTTATTACCTTCCATGACTTAGTGTCATCGGCACAAATGGAGACCCCACACTCCAATCCCACCTCTAAGTCATTAATAAATATGTATATACTAGCGACTTGCCCGTCAAAAATGACGGCAATAAAAACTGAAGCCTGGCAATGCTATTTGCCACACAATGTAAGCCTCCCCCCTCTACTTTACTGGCCTTGTGATGAGCGCCTTTGGCGCTCATCACAGGCCTTGCAATGAGCCCCTTTGGAGCTCATTGAGAGTCTCTCCCTCTGTCTACTTCCTCCCTCGTGTCTTATTTCCCCCCTCCTCTCCCTCCCTTGTGTCTCCTTCCGCCTCGTCTACCTCCCTTGTATCTCCTGCCCCCCTGTGTTTTTACCTCCCTCTCCATCCCTTTTCTCTAAACCCCTCCCCTGTGTCTCTTTACCCCTTCTCCCTCCCATGCATCTCTTTCCCCCCCGGTGTCTCCCCCAACCCTCCCCTGTGTCTGTTCCCCCCTGGCCTGTGTCTCTTTCCCCCTCCCCCTGTGTCTGTTCCGGCCTTTCTCGTGTCTCCATTTCCCTCCCTTGTGTATCTTCCTCCCTGCACTCTCTCCCCTGTGTATCTTCCTCCCTGCACTCACTCCCCTCTGTCTCTTCCCCCTCCTCTTTCTGTGCCTCTTCCTCCCTGTCTCTTCCCCCTCACCCTCTGTGTCTCTCCCCACTCTGTGTCTTCCACCCCTCTCCCTCTGTGCCTCTTCCCCCGCCTCTCTGTGTGTGTCTCGCCACTGTGTCTCTTCACCCCTTCCTCTGTTCCCCCCCCTCTGTGCCTCTTTCCCCCCTCTCTCTGTACCTCTTCCCCCCTTTGCCTCTGTGTCTCTTCCTCCCTCACCCTCTGTATCTCTCCCCCCTGTGTCTCTTCCCCCTCTCCCTCTGTGCCTCTTCCCCCCTCTCCCTCTGTGCCTGTTCCCCCCTGGCCTTGCGCCGCACTATGCGCATGCCAGGCTCGCGCCCCGCTCTGCTCAAGCGCGGCTACTGCTGCGCAATGCACAGTTTATCATTGTCAAACTGCGATTCGTCTCAAGCGTGACGACGAATAGCAGTTAGACAATTATAATATGTGATATAAATATATTGGTAACTCGGTTTGAGTTTCTACTTCAGGTTAAGTTGCGCTCATGAAAAAGAAAGCACAACCACAACTGCTGCAGGAGGAGCCTGTGCCTGAAAGTCGCTAGTGCCTGAAAGAGCCCAAATTGAGCTCAAGTCCAGCCTGTGCCTGCAAAAGATCAAATGGAGCCTGAGTCAAGTCTGTGCCTGCAAGAGCCCAATTTGAGCCCAAGTCCAGGCTGGGCCTGTCGGAGCCCAAATCCAGCCTGTGCCTGCAAGAGCCCAAATTGAGCCCAAATCCAGCCTTTGCCTGCAAGAGATCTAATTGAGCCAAAGTCAAGCCTGAGCCTGCAAGAGCCCAAATTGAGCCCAAGCCCAGCCTGTGCCTGTCAGAGCCCAAATCCAGCCTTTGCCTGCAAGAGATCTAATTGAGCCAAAGTCAAGCCTGAGCCTGCAAGAGCCCAAATTGAGCCCAAGCCCAGCCTGTGCCTGTCAGAGCCCAAATCCAGCCTGTGCCTGCAAGAGATCTAATTGAGCCCAAGTCAAGCCTGAGCCTGCAAGAGCCCAAATTGAGCCCAAGCCCAGCCTGTGCCTCTTAAAGCCCAAATCAAGCCTGTGCCTGCAAGAGCCAAAATTAAGCACAAGTCCAGCGTGCGCCTATATTATAACTTCAAAGAAGGCTACCACCCAGCAGAAAAAAGAGAGAATCACCATAGAACGAAAAAAGAGAAAATAGCCGCATCTGTGATCTTGCTGAATTCAAAATGCCAAGAACAACAATTTATGGCATTCTGAAAAATAAGGAAGCCATTAAGGGAGCTGATGTGGCTGGTGGTGTGAGCACCATCACCAAGCAACGGTCAAGGACATTGGAAGGAGTTGAGAAATGATTGTACGTTTGGATAAACGTAAAACAATTAGTGGGTGACAGCATTTCCCCGGCACTATGTGGGAAAGCCAAACAACTGCATGCTGAGCTGACGAAAGACAAGCAGCAAGTGGTGAGAGCTGTGAAGAATGTAAAGCTAGTCATGGATGGAGTAAGAGATTTAGAGAACTGTATGTAGACAATGAGGGTTCCCCAACAAGTGTTCAGGGCACAAGCCGATGAAGGGCGCGCTAACTGTTGGTGTGCGGGAATGTTAGTGGGGATTTTAAAATCTAGTAGTGTACCACAGAGAGAACATCAGCATTTTTAGAGAGAAAACGTGCAGAAAAGCAACTTATGTGTCGTGGAGGGTTAACAAAAAAGCCGGGGTAACCAGAATGTTCTTCACTGATGAAAAGTGTTTGGCCCAACTGTGAAGAAATATTTGGAGGAGAAAGAACTGCTTCTGGGGTTACTCCTGAACCATGCTCCTGCTCACCCTCCAGGCATGGAGGACAACTTGCTGGAGGACTCTAGGTTCATAACTCCTCTGATCCAGCCCATGGGCGAGTAGGTCATCTCCAACTTTAAGAAGCCGTATACCAAGGTCCTCTTCCAGAGGTTCTTTGAGGTGACCACAGGTATCCAGTTACCACTCAAAGAGTTCCGGAAGGATCACCAGGGGCAAGACAACAAACAATGAGAAGTTTTCCTCAGTCATTAGGGGCGGCTCTCTTGTAGTCATTAGAGGCAGCTCTCTTGTAGTCATTAGGGGCAGCTCTCTTGTCGTCATTAGGGCAGCTCTCTTGTAGTCATTAGAGGCAGCTCTCTTGTAGTCATTAGGGCAGCTCTCTTGTAGTCATTAGGGGCAGCTCTCTTGTAGTCATTAGGGGCAGCTCTCTTGTAGTAATTAGAGGCAGCTCTCTTGCAGTCATTAGGGGCGGCTCTCTTGTAGTCATTAGGGGCAGCTCTCTTGTAGTCATTAGGGGCAGCTCTCTTGTAGTCATTAGAGGCAGCTCTCTTGCAGTCATTAGGGGCGGCTCTCTTGTAGTCATTAGGGGCAGCTCTCTTGTAGTCATTAGGGGCAGCTCTCTTGTAGTCATTAGGGGCCGCTCTCTTCTAATTTATAGGGGAAGCTCTCTTGTAGTCATTAGAGGCAGCTCTCTAGTAGTCATTAGGGGCAGCTCTCTAGTAGTCTTTAGAGCAGCTCTATAGCAGTCATTAGGGGCAGCTCTCTTGTAGTCATTAGGGGTGGCTCTCTTGTAGTAATTAGGGCAGATCTCTTGTAGTCATTAGGGGCAGCTCTCTTGTAATCATTAGGGGCAGCTCTCTTGTAGTCATCAGAGGCAGCTCTCTTGTAGTCATTAGGGGCAGCTCTCTTGTAGTCATTAGAGGCAGCTCTCTTGTAGTCATCGGGGACACCTCTCTAGTAGTCATTAGGGCAGCTCTCTTGTAGTCATTAGAGACCGCTCTCTTGTAATCATTAGGGGCAGCTCTCTTGTAGTCATCAGGGGCAGCTATCTTGTAGTCATTAGAGGCAGCACTCTAGTAGTCATTAGGGGCAGCTCTCTTGTAATCATTAGGGCAGCTCTCTAGTAGTCATTAGGGGCAGCTCTCTTGCAGTCATTAGAGGCAGCTCTCTAGTAGTCATTAGGGCCTGCTCTCTTGTAATCATTAGAGTCAGCTCTCTAGTAATCATTAGGGGCAGCTCTCTAGTAATCATTAGGAGCAGCTCTCTTGTAATCATTAGGGGCAGCTCTCTAGTAGTCATTAGAGGCAGCTCTCTAGTAGTCATTAGGGCAGCTCTCTTGCAGTTATTAGGGGCAGCTCTCATGTAATCATTAGGGGCAGCTCTCTAGTAGTCATTAGAGGCAGCTCTCTTGTAATCATTAGAGGCAGCTCTCTTATAGTCATTAGAGGCAGCTCTCTTATAGTCATTAGGGGCAGCTCTCTTGTAGTCATTAGGGTTCAGCTCTCTAGTAGTCATTAGAGGCAGCTCTCTTGTAGTCATTAGGGGCGGCTCTCTTGTAGTCATTAGGGGCAGCTCTCTTGTAGTCATTAGAGGCGGCTCTCTTGCAGTCATTAGAGGCAGCTCTCTAGTAGTCATTAGGGGCAGCTCTCTTGTAATCATTAGAGGCAGCTCTCTAGTAGTCATTAGAGGAAGCTCTCTTGTAATCATTAGAGGCAGCTCTCTTATAGTCATTAGAGGCAGCTCTCTTATAGTCATTAGGGGCAGCTCTCTTGTAGTCATTAGGGTTCAGCTCTCTAGTAGTCATTAGAGGCAGCTCTCTTGCAGTCATTAGAGGCAGCTCTCTAGTAGTCATTAGGGGCAGCTCTCTTCTAGTCATTAGAGGCAGCTCTCTTGAAGTCATTAAGGCAGCTCTCTAGCAGTCATTAGGGGCAGCTCTCTAGTAATCATTAGGGGCAGCTCTCTTGTAGTCATTAGAGGCAGCTCTCTTGTAGTCATTAGGGGCAGCTCTCTAGTAGTCATTAGAGGCAGCTCTCTAGTAGTCATTAGGGGCAGCTCTCTAGTAGTCATTAGGGGCAGCTCTCTTGTAGTCATTAGGGTTCAGCTCTCTAGTAATCATTAGAGGCAGCTCTCTTGCAGTCATTAGAGGCAGCTCTCTAGTAGTCATTAGGGGCAGCTCTCTTGTAGTCATTAGGGGCAGCTCTCTTGTAGTCATTAGAGGCAGCTCTCTAGTAGTCATTAGGGGCAGCTCTCTAGCAGTCATTAGGGGAAGCTCTCTTGTAGTCATTAGGGGCAGCTCTCTTGTAATCATTAGGGGCAACTCTCTTGTAGTCATTAGAGGCAGCTCTCTTATAGTCATTAGGGGCGGCTCTCTTGTAGTCATTAGAGGCAGCTCTCTTGTAGTCATTAGGGGCGGCTCTCTTGTAGTCATTAGGGGCAGCTCTCTTGTAGTCATTAGAGGCGGCTCTCTTGCAGTCATTAGAGGCAGCTCTCTAGTAGTCATTAGGGGCAGCTCTCTTGTAATCATTAGAGGCAGCTCTCTAGTAGTCATTAGAGGAAGCTCTCTTGTAATCATTAGAGGCAGCTCTCTTATAGTCATTAGAGGCAGCTCTCTTATAGTCATTAGGGGCAGCTCTCTTGTAGTCATTAGGGTTCAGCTCTCTAGTAGTCATTAGAGGCAGCTCTCTTGCAGTCATTAGAGGCAGCTCTCTAGTAGTCATTAGGGGCAGCTCTCTTCTAGTCATTAGAGGCAGCTCTCTTGAAGTCATTAAGGCAGCTCTCTAGCAGTCATTAGGGGCAGCTCTCTAGTAATCATTAGAGGCGGCTCTCTTGTAGTCATTAGAGGCAGCTCTCTTGTAGTCATTAGGGGCAGCTCTCTAGTAGTCATTAGAGGCAGGTCTCTAGTAGTCATTAGGGGCAGCTCTCTAGTAGTCATTAGGGGCAGCTCTCTTGTAGTCATTAGGGTTCAGCTTTCTAGTAATCATTAGAGGCAGCTCTCTTGCAGTCATTAGGGGCAGCTCTCTAGTAGTCATTAGGGGCAGCTCTCTTGTAGTCATTAGGGTTCAGCTCTCTAGTAATCATTAGGGGCAGCTCTCTTGCAATCATTAGTGGCAGCTCTCTTGTAGTCATTAGGGGCAGCTCTCTTGTAGTCATTAGGGACAGCTCTCTAGTAGTCATTAGGGGCAGCTCTCTTGTAGTCATTAGGGGCAGCTCTCTTGTAGTCATTAGAGGCAGCTCTCTAGTAGTCATTAGGGGCAGCTCTCTAGCAGTCATTAGGGGAAGCTCTCTTGTAGTCATTAGGGGCAGCTCTCTTGTAATCATTAGGGGCAACTCTCTTGTAGTCATTAGAGGCAGCTCTCTTATAGTCATTAGGGGCAGCTCTCTTGTAATCATTAGGGGCAGCTCTCTAGTAGTCATTAGGGCAGCTCTCTAGTAGTCATTAGAGGCAGCTCTCTAGTAGTCATTAGGGGCAGCTCTTTAGTAGTCATTAGGGGCAGCTCTCTTGTAATCATTAGGGGCAGCTCTCTAGTAGTCATTAGGGCAGCTCTCTAGTAGTCATTAGAGGCAGCTCTCTAGTAGTCATTAGGGCAGCTCTTTAGTAGTCATTAGGGGCAGCTCTCTAGCAGTCATTATGGGCAGCTCTCTTGTAGTTATTAGGGGCAGCTCTCATGTAATCATTAGGGGCAGCTCTCTAGTAGTCATTAGAGGCAGCTCTCTAGTAGTCATTAGGGGCAGCTCTCTAGCAGTCATTAGGGGCAGCTCTCTTGCAGTTATTAGGGGCAGCTCTCATGTAATCATTAGGGGCAGCTCTCTAGTAGTCATTAGAGGCAGCTCTCTAGTAGTCATTAGGGGCAGCTCTCTAGTAATCATTAGGGGCAGCTCTCTAGCAGTCATTAGTGGAAGCTCTCTTGTAATCATTAGGGGCAGCTCTCTCGCAGTCATTAGAGGCAGCTCTCTAGTAGTCATTAGGGGCAGCTCTCTAGTAGTCATTAGGGGCAGCTCTCTAGTAGTCATCAGGGGCAGCTCTCTTGTAGTCATTAGAGGCAGCTCTCTTGCAGTCATTAGGGACAGCTCTCTAGTAGTCATTAGGGGCAGCTCTCTAGCAGTCATTAGGGGAAGCTCTCTTGTAGTCATTAGGGGCAGCTCTCTTGTAATCATTAGGGGCAACTCTCTTGTAGTCATTAGAGGCAGCTCTCTTATAGTCATTAGGGGCAGCTCTCTAGTAGTCATTAGAGGCAGCTCTCTAGTAGTCATTAGGGGCAGCTCTTTAGTAGTCATTAGGGGCAGCTCTCTTGTAGTCATTATGGGCAGCTGTCTTGTAGTCATTAGGGGCAGCTCTCTAGTAGTCATTAGGGGCAGCTCTCTAGTAGTCATTAGGGGCAGCTCTCTAGCAGTCATTATGGGCAGCTCTCTTGCAGTTATTAGGGGCAGCTCTCATGTAATCATTAGGGGCAGCTCTCTAGTAGTCATTAGGGGCAGCTCTCTAGTAGTCATTAGGGGCGGCTCTCTTGCAGTCATTAGAGGCAGCTCTCTAGTAGTCATTAGGGGCAGCTCTCTTATAGTCATTAGAGGCAGCTCTCTTATAGTCATTAGGGGCAGCTCTCTTGTAGTCATTAGGGGCGGCTCTCTTGCAGTCATTAGAGGCAGCTCTCTAGTAGTCATTAGGGGCAGCTCTCTTATAGTCATTAGAGGCAGCTCTCTTATAGTCATTAGGGGCAGCTCTCTTGTAGTCATTAGGGTTCAGCTCTCTAGTAGTCATTAGAGGCAGCTCTCTTGCAGTCATTAGAGGCAGCTCTCTAGTAGTCATTAGGGGCAGCTCTCTTGTAGTCATTAGAGGCAGCTCTCTTGTAGTCATTAGGGCAGCTCTCTAGCAGTCATTAGGGGCAGCTCTCTAGTAATCATTAGGGGCAGCTCTCTTGTAGTCATTAGAGGCAGCTCTCTATTAGTCATTAGGGCAGCTCTCTAGTAGTCATTAGAGGCAGCTCTCTAGTAGTCATTAGAGGCAGCTCTTTAGTAGTCATTGGGGGCAGCTCTCTTGTAGTCATTAGAGGCAGCTCTCTTGTTGTCATTAGGGGCAGCTCTCTTGTAGTCGTTAGAGGCAGCTCTCTTGTAATCATTAGGGGCAGCTCTCTTGTAATCATTAGGGGCAGCTCTCTAGTAGTCAGTAGGGGCAGCTCTCTAGCAGTCATTAGGGGCAGCTCTCTTGTAGTCATTAGAGGCAGCTCTCTTGTAATCATTAGGAGCAGCTCTCTTGTAGTCATTAGGGGCAGCTCTCTTGTAGTCATTAGGGGAAGCTCTTTTGTAATCATTAGGGGCAGCTCTCTAGTAATCATTAGGGGCAGCTCTCTAGCAGTCATTAGGGGCAGCTCTCTAGTAATCATTAGGGGCAGCTCTCTTGTACTCATTAGAGGCAGCTCTCTTGTAGTCATTAGGGGCAGCTCTCTTGTAGTCATTAGGGGCAGCTCTCTAGTAGTCATTAGAGGCAGCTCTCTAGTAGTCATTAGGGCAGCTCTCTTGTAGTCATTAGAGGCAGCTCTCTTGTAGTCATTAGAGGCAGCTCTCTTGTAGTCATTAGGGGCAGCTCTCTTGTAATCATTAGTGGCAGCTCTCTTGTAGTCATTAGAGGCAGCTTTTTAGTAGTCATTGGGGGCAGCTCTCTAGTAATCATTAGAGGCAGCTCTCTTGCAGTCATTAGGGCAGTTCTCTAGTAGTCATTAGAGGCAGCTCTCTAGTAGTCATTAGAGGCAGCTCTCTAGTAGTCATTAGGGCAGCTCTCTTGTAGTCATTAGGGGCAGATCTCTTGCAGTCATTAGAGGCAGCTCTTTAGTAGTCATTGGGGGCAGCTCTCTTGTAGTCATTAGGGGAAGCTCTCTTGTAGTCATTAGAGGCAGCTCTCTTGTAGTCATTAGAGGCAGCTCTCTTGTAGTCATTAGGGCAGCTCTCTTGTAGTCATTAGGGGCAGCTCTCTTGTAGTTATTAGAGGCAGCTCTCTTGTAGTCATTAGAGGCAGCTCTCTAGTAATCATTAGGGCAGCTCTCTAGCAGTCATTAGGGGCAGCTCTCTAGTAATCATTAGGGCAGCTCTCTTGTAGTCATTAGAGGCAGCTCTCTTGTAGTCATTAGAGGCAGCTCTCTTGTAGTCATTAGAGGCAGCTCTCTTGTAGGCATCAGAGGCAGCTCTCTAGTAGTCATTAGAGGCAGCTCTCTTGTAGTCATTAGGGCAGCTCTCTTAGTAGTCATTAGAGGCAGCTCTCTAGTAGTCATTAGGGGCAGCTCTCTTGTAGTCATTAGAGGCAGCTCTCTTGTAGGCATCAGAGGCAGCTCTCTAGTAGTCATTAGAGGCAGCTCTCTAGTAGTCATTAGAGGCAGCTCTCTAGTAGTCATTAGGGGCAGCTCTCTTGTAATCATTAGGGGCAGCTCTCTTGTAGTCATTAGGGGCAGCTCTCTTGTAATCATTAGGGGCAGCTCTCTTGTAGTCATTAGGGGCAGCTCTCTTGTAGTTATTAGGGCAGCTCTCTAGTAGTCATTAGAGGCAGCTCTCTAGTAGTCATTAGGGGCAGCTCTCTTGTAGTCATTAGAGGCAGCTCTCTAGTAGTCATTAGAGGCAGCTCTCTAGTAGTCATTAAGGGAAGCTCTCTTGTAGTCATTAGAGGCAGCTCTCTTGTAGTCATTAGAGGCAGCTCTCTAGTAGTCATTAGAGGCAGCTCTATTGTAGTCATTGGGGGCAGCTCTCTTGTAGTCATTAGGGGAAGCTCTCTTGTAGTCATTAGAGGCAGCTCTCTTGTAGTCATTAGAGGCAGCTCTCTTGTAGTCATTAGAGGCAGCTCTCTTGCAGTCATTAGAGGCAGCTCTGTAGTAGTCATTAGGGCAGCTCTCTTGTAGTCATTAGGGGCAGCTCGCTAGTAGTCATTAGGGGCAGCTCTCTAGTAATCATTAGGGGCAGCTCTCTTGTAGTCATTAGAGGCAGCTCTCTAGTAGTCATTAGGGCAGCTCTCTTGTAGTCATTAGAGGCAGCTCTCTTGTAGTCATTAGAGGCAGCTCTCTTGTAGTCATTAGGGGCAGCTCTCTTGTAATCATTAGGGGCAGCTCTCTTGTAGTCATTAGAGGCAGCTTTTTAGTAGTCATTGGGGGCAGCTCTCTAGTAATCATTAGAGGCAGCTCTCTTGCAGTCATTAGGGCAGTTCTCTAGTAGTCATTAGAGGCAGCTCTCTAGTAGTCATTAGAGGCAGCTCTCTAGTAGTCATTAGGGGCAGCTCTCTTGTAGTCATTAGGGGCAGATCTCTTGCAGTCATTAGAGGCAGCTCTTTAGTAGTCATTGGGGGAAGCTCTCTTGTAGTCATTAGGGGAAGCTCTCTTGTAGTCATTAGAGGCAGCTCTCTTGTAGTCATTAGAGGCAGCTCTCTTGTAGTCATCAGGGGCAGCTCTCTTGTAATCATTAGGGCAGCTCTCTTGTAGTCATTAGGGGCAGCTCTCTTGTAGTCATTAGAGGCAGCTCTCTAGTAATCATTAGGGGCAGCTCTCTAGCAGTCATTAGGGGCAGCTCTCTAGTAATCATTAGGGCAGCTCTCTTGTAGTCATTAGAGGCAGCTCTCTTGTAGTCATTAGAGGCAGCTCTCTTGTAGTCATTAGAGGCAGCTCTCTTGTAGGCATCAGAGGCAGCTCTCTAGTAGTCATTAGAGGCAGCTCTCTTGTAGTCATTAGGGCAGCTCTCTTAGTAGTCATTAGATGCAGCTCTCTAGTAGTCATTAGGGGCAGCTCTCTTGTAATCATTAGGGGCAGCTCTCTTGTAGTCATTAGGGGCAGCTCTCTTGTAATCATTAGGGCAGCTCTCTAGTAGTCATTAGAGGCAGCTCTCTAGTAGTCATTAGGGGCAGCTCTCTTGTAATCATTAGGGGCAGCTCTCTTGTAGTCATTAGGGGCAGCTCTCTTGTAATCATTAGGGGCAGCTCTCTTGTAGTCATTAGGGGCAGCTCTCTTGTAGTTATTAGGGCAGCTCTCTAGTAGTCATTAGAGGCAGCTCTCTAGTAGTCATTAGGGGCAGCTCTCTTGTAGTCATTAGAGGCAGCTCTCTTGTAGTCATTAGGGGCAGCTCTCTAGTAGTAATTAGGGAAGCTCTCTTGTAGTCATTAGGGGCAGCTCTCTTGTAATCATCAGGGGCAGCTCTCTTGTAGACATTAGGGACAGCTCTCTTGTAGTCATTAGAGGCAGCTCTCTTGAAGTCATTAGGGGCAGCTCTCTTGTAGTCATTAGGGGCAGCTCTCTTGTAGTCATTAGAGGCAGCTCTCTAGTAGTCATTAGAGGCAGCTCTCTAGTAGTCATTAGGGGCAGCTCTCTTGTAGTCATTAGAGGCAGCTCTCTTGTAGTCATTAGAGGCAGCTCTCTTGTAGTCATTAGAGGCAGCTCTCTTGTAGGCATCAGAGGCAGCTCTCTAGTAGTCATTAGAGGCAGCTCTCTTGTAGTCATTAGGGCAGCTCTCTTAGTAATCATTAGAGGCAGCTCTCTAGTAGTCATTAGGGGCAGCTCTCTTGTAATCATTAGGGGCAGCTCTCTTGTAGTCATTAGGGGCAGCTCTCTTGTAGTTATTAGGGCAGCTCTCTAGTAGTCATTAGAGGCAGCTCTCTAGTAGTCATTAGGGGCAGCTCTCTTGTAATCATTAGGGGCAGCTCTCTTGTAGTCATTAGGGGCAGCTCTCTTGTAATCATTAGGGGCAGCTCTCTTGTAGTCATTAGGGGCAGCTCTCTTGTAGTTATTAGGGCAGCTCTCTAGTAGTCATTAGAGGCAGCTCTCTAGTAGTCATTAGGGGCAGCTCTCTTGTAGTCATTAGAGGCAGCTCTCTTGTAGTCATTAGGGGCAGCTCTCTAGTAGTAATTAGGGAAGCTCTCTTGTAGTCATTAGGGGCAGCTCTCTTGTAATCATCAGGGGCAGCTCTCTTGTAGACATTAGGGACAGCTCTCTTGTAGTCATTAGAGGCAGCTCTCTTGAAGTCATTAGGGGCAGCTCTCTTGTAGTCATTAGGGGCAGCTCTCTTGTAGTCATTAGAGGCAGCTCTCTAGTAGTCATTAGAGGCAGCTCTCTAGTAGTCATTAGGGGAAGCTCTCTTGTAGTCATTAGGGGCAGCTCTCTTGTAGTCATTATGAGCAGCTCTCTTGTAGTTATTAGGGGCAGCTCTCTTGTAGTCATCTGGAGCAGCTCTCTTGTAGTCATTAGGGGCAGCTCTCTTGTAGTCATTAGAGGCAGCTCTCTAGTAGTCATTAGAGGCAGCTCTATTGTAGTCATTAGGGGAAGCTCTCTTGTAGTCATTAGGGGCAGCTCTCTTGTAGTCATTATGAGCAGCTCTCTTGTAGTTATTAGGGGCAGCTCTCTTGTAGTCATCTGGAGCAGCTCTCTTGTAGTCATTAGGGGCAGCTCTCTTGTAGTCATTAGAGGCAGCTCTCTAGTAGTCATTAGAGGCAGCTCTCTTGTAGTCATTAGGGGAAGCTCTCTTGTAGTCATTAGAGGCAGCTCTCTTGTAGTCATTAGAGGCAGCTCTCTTGTAGTCATTAGAGGCAGCTCTCTTGTAGTCATTAGAGGCAGCTCTGTAGTAGTCATTAGGGCAGCTCTCTTGTAGTCATTAGGGGCAGCTCTCATGTAATCATTAGGGGCAGCTCTCTAGTAATCACTAGGGGCAACTCTATTGTAGTCATTAGGGGCAGCTCTCTACCAGTCATTAGGGGCAGCTCTCTAGTAATCATTAGGGGCAACTCTCTTGTAGTCATTAGGGGCAGCTCTCTAGTAATCATTAGGGGCAGCTCTCTTGTAGTCATTAGGGGCAGCTCTCTAGTAATCATTAGGGGCAGCTCGCTAGTAGTCATTAGGGGCAGCTCTCTAGTAATCATTAGGGGCAGCTCTCTTGTAGTCATTAGAGGCAGCTCTCTTGTAGTCATTAGGGCAGCTCTCTTGTAGTCATTAGGGGCAGCTCTCTTGTAGTCATTAGGGGCAGATCTCTTGCAGTCATTAGAGGCAGCTGTCTTGTAGTCATTAGGGGAAGCTCTCTTGTAGTCATTAGAGGCAGCTCTCTTGTAGTCATTAGAGGCAGCTCTCTAGTAATCATTAGGGGCAGCTCTCTTGTAGTCATTAGGGGCAGCTCTCATGTAATCATTAGGGGCAGCTCTCTAGTAATCATTAGGGGCAGCTCTCTACCAGTCATTAGGGGCAGCTCTCTAGTAATCATTAGGGGCAACTCTCTTGTAGTCATTAGGGGCAGCTCTCTAGTAATCATTAGGGGCAGCTCTCTTGTAGTCATTAGGGGCAGCTCTCTTGTAGTCATTAGAGGCAGCTCTCTAGTAATCATTAGAGGCAGGTCTCTTGTAGTCATTAGGGGCAGCTCTCTTGTAATCATTAGGGGCAGCTCTCTTGTAGTCATTAGGGGCAGCTCTCTTGTAGTTATTAGGGCAGCTCTCTAGTAGTCATTAGAGGCAGCTCTCTAGTAGTCATTAGGGGCAGCTCTCTTGTAATCATTAGGGGCAGCTCTCTTGTAGTCATTAGGGGCAGCTCTCTTGTAATCATTAGGGGCAGCTCTCTTGTAGTCATTAGGGGCAGCTCTCTTGTAGTTATTAGGTTAGCTCTCTAGTAGTCATTAGAGGCAGCTCTCTAGTAGTCATTAGGGGCAGCTCTCTTGTAGTCATTAGAGGCAGCTCTCTTGTAGTCATTAGGGGCAGCTCTCTAGTAGTAATTAGGGAAGCTCTCTTGTAGTCATTAGGGGCAGCTCTCTTGTAATCATCAGGGGCAGCTCTCTTGTAGACATTAGGGACAGCTCTCTTGTAGTCATTAGAGGCAGCTCTCTTGAAGTCATTAGGGGCAGCTCTCTTGTAGTCATTAGGGGCAGCTCTCTTGTAGTCATTAGAGGCAGCTCTCTAGTAGTCATTAGAGGCAGCTCTCTAGTAGTCATTAGGGGAAGCTCTCTTGTAGTCATTAGAGGCAGCTCTCTTGTAGTCATTAGAGGCAGCTCTCTTGTAGTCATTAGAGGCAGCTCTCTTGTAGGCATCAGAGGCAGCTCTCTAGTAGTCATTAGAGGCAGCTCTCTTGTAGTCATTAGGGCAGCTCTCTTAGTAGTCATTAGAGGCAGCTCTCTAGTAGTCATTAGGGGCAGCTCTCTTGTAATCATTAGGGGCAGCTCTCTTGTAGTCATTAGGGGCAGCTCTCTTGTAGTTATTAGGGCAGCTCTCTAGTAGTCATTAGAGGCAGCTCTCTAGTAGTCATTAGGGGCAGCTCTCTTGTAATCATTAGGGGCAGCTCTCTTGTAGTCATTAGGGGCAGCTCTCTTGTAATCATTAGGGGCAGCTCTCTTGTAGTCATTAGGGGCAGCTCTCTTGTAGTCATTAGGGCAGCTCTCTAGTAGTCATTAGAGGCAGCTCTCTAGTAGTCATTAGGGGCAGCTCTCTTGTAGTCATTAGAGGCAGCTCTCTTGTAGTCATTAGGGGCAGCTCTCTAGTAGTAATTAGGGAAGCTCTCTTGTAGTCATTAGGGGCAGCTCTCTTGTAATCATCAGGGGCAGCTCTCTTGTAGACATTAGGGACAGCTCTCTTGTAGTCATTAGAGGCAGCTCTCTTGAAGTCATTAGGGGCAGCTCTCTTGTAGTCATTAGGGGCAGCTCTCTTGTAGTCATTAGAGGCAGCTCTCTAGTAGTCATTAGAGGCAGCTCTCTAGTAGTCATTAGGGGAAGCTCTCTTGTAGTCATTAGGGGCAGCTCTCTTGTAGTCATTATGAGCAGCTCTCTTGTAGTTATTAGGGGCAGCTCTCTTGTAGTCATCTGGAGCAGCTCTCTTGTAGTCATTAGGGGCAGCTCTCTTGTAGTCATTAGAGGCAGCTCTCTAGTAGTCATTAGAGGCAGCTCTATTGTAGTCATTAGGGGAAGCTCTCTTGTAGTCATTAGGGGCAGCTCTCTTGTAGTCATTATGAGCAGCTCTCTTGTAGTTATTAGGGGCAGCTCTCTTGTAGTCATCTGGAGCAGCTCTCTTGTAGTCATTAGGGGCAGCTCTCTTGTAGTCATTAGAGGCAGCTCTCTAGTAGTCATTAGAGGCAGCTCTATTGTAGTCATTGGGGGCAGCTCTCTTGTAGTCATTAGGGGAAGCTCTCTTGTAGTCATTAGAGGCAGCTCTCTTGTAGTCATTAGAGGCAGCTCTCTTGTAGTCATTAGAGGCAGCTCTCTTGTAGTCATTAGAGGCAGCTCTGTAGTAGTCATTAGGGCAGCTCTCTTGTAGTCATTAGGGGCAGCTCGCTAGTAGTCATTAGGGGCAGCTCTCTAGTAATCATTAGGGGCAGCTCTCTTGTAGTCATTAGAGGCAGCTCTCTTGTAGTCATTAGGGCAGCTCTCTTGTAGTCATTAGGGGCAGCTCTCTTGTAGTCATTAGGGGCAGATCTCTTGCAGTCATTAGAGGCAGCTCTCTTGTAGTCATTAGGGGAAGCTCTCTTGTAGTCATTAGAGGCAGCTCTCTTGTAGTCATTAGAGGCAGCTCTCTAGTAATCATTAGGGGCAGCTCTCTTGTAGTCATTAGGGGCAGCTCTCATGTAATCATTAGGGGCAGCTCTCTAGTAATCATTAGGGGCAGCTCTCTACCAGTCATTAGGGGCAGCTCTCTAGTAATCATTAGGGGCAACTCTCTTGTAGTCATTAGGGGCAGCTCTCTAGTAATCATTAGGGGCAGCTCTCTTGTAGTCATTAGGGGCAGCTCTCTTGTAGTCATTAGAGGCAGCTCTCTAGTAATCATTAGAGGCAGGTCTCTTGTAGTCATTAGGGGCAGCTCTCTAGTAATCATTAGGGGCAGCTCTCTTGTAGTCATTAGGGGCAGCTCTCTTGTAGTCATTAGGGGCAGCTCTCTTGTAGTCATTAGAGGCAGCTCTCTAGTAGTCATTAGAGGCAGCTCTCTAGTAGTCATTAGGGGCAGCTCTCTTGTAGTCATTAGAGGCAGCTCTCTTGTAGTCATTAAGGGCAGCTCTCTTGTAGTCATTAGGGGCAGCTCTCTAGTAGTCATTAGGGGCAGCTCTCTAGCAGTAATTAGGGAAGCTCTCTTGTAGTCATTAGGGGCAGCTCTCTTGTAGTCATTAGGGGCAGCTCTCTAGTAGTAATTAGGGTAGCTCTCTTGTATTCATTAGGGGCAGCTCTCTAGTAGTAATTAGGGAAGCTCTCTTGTAGTCATTAGGGGCAGCTCTCTTGTAATCATCAGGGGCAGCTCTCTTGTAGTCATTAGAGGCAGCTCTCTTGTAGTCATTAGGGGCAGCTCTCTTGTAGTCATTAGGGGCAGCTCTCTTGTAATCATTAGGGGCAGCTCTCTTGTAGTCATTAGGGGCAGCTCTCTAGTAGTCAAAGAGGCAGCTCTCTTGTAGTCATTTAGGGCAGCTCTCTAGTATTCATTAGGAGCAGCTCTCTTGTAGTCATTAGGGGCAGCTCTCTTGTAGTCATTAGGGGCAGCTCTCTAGTAGTCATTAGGGGCAGCTCTCTTGTAGTCATTAGAGGCAGCTCTCTTGTAGTCATTAGAGGCAGCTCTCTTGTAGTCATTAGGGGAAGCTCTCTTGTAGTCATTAGAGGCAGCTCTCTTGTAGTCATTAGGAGCAGCTCTCTTGTAGTCATTAGGGGCAGCTCTCTTGTAGTCATTAGGGCAGCTCTCTTGTAGTCATTAGGGGAGCTCTCTTGTAGTCATTAGAGGCAGCTCTCTTGTAGTCATTAGAGGCAGCTCTCTAGTAATCATTAGGGGCAGCTCTCTAGCAGTCATTAGGGGCAGCTCTCTAGTAATTAATTAGGGCAGCTCTCTTGTAGTCATTAGGGGCAGATCTCTTGCAGTCATTAGAGGCAGCTCTTTAGTAGTCATTGGGGGCAGCTCTCTTGTAGTCATTAGGGGAAGCTCTCTTGTAGTCATTAGAGGCAGCTCTCTTGTAGTCATTAGAGGCAGCTCTCTTGTAGTCATTAGGGCAGCTCTCTTGTAGTCATTAGGGGCAGCTCTCTTGTAGTCATTAGAGGCAGCTCTCTAGTAATCATTAGGGGCAGCTCTCTAGCAGTCATTAGGGGCAGCTCTCTAGTAATCATTAGGGCAGCTCTCTTGTAGTCATTAGAGGCAGCTCTCTTGTAGTCATTAGAGGCAGCTCTCTTGTAGTCATTAGAGGCAGCTCTCTTGTAGGCATCAGAGGCAGCTCTCTAGTAGTCATTAGAGGCAGCTCTCTTGTAGTCATTAGGGCAGCTCTCTTAGTAGTCATTAGATGCAGCTCTCTAGTAGTCATTAGGGGCAGCTCTCTTGTAATCATTAGGGGCAGCTCTCTTGTAGTCATTAGGGGCAGCTCTCTTGTAGTTATTAGGGCAGCTCTCTAGTAGTCATTAGAGGCAGCTCTCTAGTAGTCATTAGGGGCAGCTCTCTTGTAATCATTAGGGGCAGCTCTCTTGTAGTCATTAGGGGCAGCTCTCTTGTAATCATTAGGGGCAGCTCTCTTGTAGTCATTAGGGGCAGCTCTCTTGTAGTTATTAGGGCAGCTCTCTAGTAGTCATTAGAGGCAGCTCTCTAGTAGTCATTAGGGGCAGCTCTCTTGTAGTCATTAGAGGCAGCTCTCTTGTAGTCATTAGGGGCAGCTCTCTAGTAGTAATTAGGGAAGCTCTCTTGTAGTCATTAGGGGCAGCTCTCTTGTAGTCATTAGAGGCAGCTCTCTTGTAGACATTAGGGACAGCTCTCTTGTAGTCATTAGAGGCAGCTCTCTTGTAGTCATTAGGGGCAGCTCTCTTGTAGTCATTAGGGGCAGCTCTCTTGTAGTCATTAGAGGCAGCTCTCTAGTAGTCATTAGAGGCAGCTCTCTAGTAGTCATTAGGGGAAGCTCTCTTGTAGTCATTAGAGGCAGCTCTCTTGTAGTCATTAGAGGCAGCTCTCTTGTAGTCATTAGAGGCAGCTCTCTTGTAGTCATTAGGGGCAGCTCTCTAGTAGTCATTAGAGGCAGCTCTCTTGTAGTCATTAGGGCAGCTCTCTTAGTAGTCATTAGAGGCAGCTCTCTAGTAGTCATTAGGGGCAGCTCTCTTGTAATCATTAGGGGCAGCTCTCTTGTAGTCATTAGGGGCAGCTCTCTTGTAGTCATTAGGGCAGCTCTCTAGTAGTCATTAGAGGCAGCTCTCTAGTAGTCATTAGGGGCAGCTCTCTTGTAATCATTAGGGGCAGCTCTCTTGTAGTCATTAGGGGCAGCTCTCTTGTAATCATTAGGGGCAGCTCTCTTGTAGTCATTAGGGGCAGCTCTCTTGTAGTTATTAGGGCAGCTCTCTAGTAGTCATTAGAGGCAGCTCTCTAGTAGTCATTAGGGGCAGCTCTCTTGTAGTCATTAGAGGCAGCTCTCTTGTAGTCATTAGGGGCAGCTCTCTAGTAGTAATTAGGGAAGCTCTCTTGTAGTCATTAGGGGCAGCTCTCTTGTAATCATCAGGGGCAGCTCTCTTGTAGACATTAGGGACAGCTCTCTTGTAGTCATTAGAGGCAGCTCTCTTGAAGTCATTAGGGGCAGCTCTCTTGTAGTCATTAGGGGCAGCTCTCTTGTAGTCATTAGAGGCAGCTCTCTTGTAGTCATTAGGGGCAGCTCTCTTGTAGTCATTAGGGGCAGCTCTCTTGTAGTCATTAGGGGCAGCTCTCTAGTAGTCATTAGAGGCAGCTCTCTAGTAGTCATTAGAGGCAGCTCTCTAGTAGTCATTAGGGGAAGCTCTCTTGTAGTCATTAGGGGCAGCTCTCTTGTAGTCATTATGAGCAGCTCTCTTGTAGTTATTAGGGGCAGCTCTCTTGTAGTCATCTGGAGCAGCTCTCTTGTAGTCATTAGGGGCAGCTCTCT